>LGRX02006200.1:0-73104 GCA_001247695.2 Cymbomonas tetramitiformis
CAGAAAAGGCTAATATATATTATATATTAGACTGGCGGAAGCACTAGCAGGGAGTGACACCGCAATTCACTGCAGACTAAGATGAGATAATAACATAACTTTGAGGTTTTATTATCGCGGAACGAACTGGCGGAAGCAAGCTGACGTGGCACCTCGGGTCAAGGGGTGATCAGAGAGAGTGTGACTGCCCCCCACCTTATGGGGGGGGCTGAAAGTCTCATCTCACATCAGAGAAGCAAGCTGACGTGGCACCTCGGGTCAAGGGGTGATCAGAGAGAGTGTGACTGCCCCCCACCTTATGGGGGGGGCTGAAAGTCTCATCTCACATCACACCACCTCACCCCGAAGGCGTGAGGTGCCACAACAAGGCAGGCAAGCCTGCATCCCAAACCTAAACCCTAGGCAAAAATAGGCAGCAGTTGACCGGCCCAATGGGACCTCTTGCAGTTCGAAACTACCGCACTACATAGCTAGAGCCGTTCATTGCAAGTGTCTGTCTAACTTAGTGTTGCACACCACCCGACCGTGATGCTCTGGTGGCGGGTCGATTGCGTCATTGGCGAGAGGCCGTGATCCCATGAAAGGTGGTAACAAGATCGGCCCCTCAGATACCAACCAATACCTGTGCGCGGCCATGGCGTAACGTGGCCAAGCACCACCAGAGGCAAGTGGCAGAGGGGGAGGAATGCGGGAAATGCGGAAAGTGGCTCGAACACAAAGGTGTCGAACGCACGAGGAAGTGGGGGTGGGAGACGAAAGGCGTTCTCAAGCACCACCACATCGTAGTGAGGTAGCACACAACGCGAAGGCGAGGAATGCGGTGAGGCGCTCTCGTAGGAGTCATAGCACTCGTTGTCGATGGCGAAAATGTCGGAGTCGTGCTTGGTGTCTGGTGCGCAAGCACCACCAGACACCACCAGACCAAAGCCAGAGGTAGAATGTTGTCGACGTAATCGAAGAGACTCTAACGCTGAACGAACAGCGGTCATGCGCGCATGCTGGCGGTCAGTAGACATGGTCGCTGACCGCTGGCTGCAGAATTCCGCGAACGAAGAGTTAGGGTTCCCAAGTGAGGAGGTATCTTCTCGTAAAATCAAGCAAATCAAACGATGAAAGGGTCAAATTGGGCTAGAATTTCGCGGGGAAAACGGTGGTGTAGTCAAAAACGTCGTGCGGGAACCCGTTTTCACGCCAGAAGGGGTACTGCTGGCCAGAAAGTCAAGAGCGCGTTGGGGTTCTTGTCGATAACGTAACTCCCCGTAAAATTGCCCAAATCCGGCAACGAAAAAGCCTAATTGGGGTCAAATTCCACGGGGAAAACGTTGGTGAGGTCAAAATAGTCGTGCGGTAAGCCAATTTTCCGGCAGCAGAGGTGCTGCTGGCCAGAGTGTTGAAGGCGTAGATGTCGGTATTTCCAGAATGAAAACGCAGAGATGTGGCGAAACCAAAAAAACGCCGATAAGACGGGGTGAAGGTCTCGTTAACCCCAGTTGAAGTTGGTCGAAAAAAACACAATTTTCCGAGGTACGTGCGGAGGTACGTGCGGAGGTACGTGCGGGTTACGTGCGGGTTACGTGCGGGTTACGTGCGGGTTACGTGCGGGTTACGTGCGTGATCAAAGTAGCCGAGAAAACGGATGCCACACCAAAGATGGTGGACCGATAACCTGACAGAAAAGGCTAATATATGTTATATATTAGACTGGCGGAAGCACAAGCAGGGAGTGACACCGTAATTCACTGCAGACTAAGATGAGATAATAAAATAACTTTGGGGTTTTATTATCGCGGAACGGTGAAGAGAGAAGCAAGCTGACGTGGCACCTCGGGTCAAGGGGTGATCAGAGAGGTATTTACGCCATGATAAGTCTCATCTCTGTCCCCCTTCACGTTGTTGAGATTCGGTAGTTCAGTACCACGTATGACGTATGACAGTGACAGTGACAGTACAGTGACTTCCTACCTGTACTCAGTAGTTCGACTTCGGTAGCTTAGACTGTGACACGCGATATGATTGCCTAGTGACGGCCTCAGAGCTTAGATAGCCTGAGAGTCGTGTATTCATTTCTATCTTTTGATATACCCGATTGCCTCGCTCAAACCCGGATCGGAGAACAATCCAAGTGTGCTGACAACGGTGACAGAAGGAGTGGAGCCGACTCCCCTGAAACCCATCCAGGAGGAAACCCACCTGGAACTGCTACTGGCCATTCAGAAACAGCAACGCCACCGTCTGCGGCCGATTCTGGAAGGTAATGAAGCAGTGGCAGCACCAGCAAACGTCACCAACGCCCAGGCTGCTCCGCGGGAAGAAGAACCCACCTCTTTCACTCAAAATTCCGAATCAGAAGATAGCTCTGGGGAGGAAGAGGAGGAGGAGATTGCCCTCCAACCCCTTCGCTCTTACCCTCTAGAAAGCCGCACGCAGAGCCGCGCCAGACGACGCGCTCAAGGACAGGAGCGACGCGCTAAGGAGCGGCAGCTACAAGCAGATCGCGACCTGGAGGGTGGGTGGTACTTTGGTCCGGATCCTCTTTCTCAACCTGCATCACCTCGCACCAGACCTATCCGGTCTAAGCAGCGCGTACCTTTGCATCACCCAGTGCGAGCAGCCATCTGTGCACATCTGCGACGCGATGGTCAAGTAATGTGGAACCAGGACAGCCAGCTGACTGCGGTTCGGGACAAAGAGGGAACGCTGCTTGTCAGGGTTATGACCGATGACATATGTGTCATACATGTCATACGTGGCATACCTGTCATACATGTCATACCATGTCATGTCATGTCATGTCATATATTATTATGACAGTCGACAGTATGGTCGATCATGACTGTACAGGTCGAGTCGCGTCATACATTTATGACAGTCGTCGGTACGGTCGACGATGACTGTACATGTCGCCAGATGATTATGTCATATCATCAGGCATCCCTGTCATCGAGAGTTCGTATGATTGAACTCGAAGATGGCAAAGTAAAGATACATCTTGGAAACAAACCAAGAACCATCTTTAGCTTTCAGCATGCGCAGAACTCGCATGTGCAGCATGAACGAACTAGTCGTTACTACCATGCTGGTCGTTCAACCTACGTCTCGGGTTCACAACCCAATGGCGGTACCATCTAAGATGATGGGTGACGTAGGTATAAAAGTGAGGAAGCGTTGTGCTTCAGCAGATCCTCTTACAGAGACTGCACTCACAAACCCGCTCATCCGTACACTCGCATTGCTGTCCAACTTTGCAGTGTTTCTTTTGTATATTGATAATATATTCACGGCGCTTGTATCTACAGCCGTATCAGTGGTATTCTAAAAGTCGTCAAGGCACGATACTCGAGAACCCAAGTGGGTGCAGTGATAGACATAGCATATTTAATATTGTTCGCAGGTTGCAGGAGGCGCACATACGATAGCGCTCGCATAAAATTGAATATCTGCAGCCCGAATAATATACGTTCGCATACATACCGTCGAATATCTGCACATACACGACAGCTTTCGCTTCATACATCGTCAGCGATCAGCGGAATTGTGCAATAAAATTATCGGCGCGACATAAATCGCATTCAGCATAATTATACTGAGACGAGGTGTGCGCACAACATATGTATGCTGTCAAAAATCGCAGGGTATGGTACGATGTGCGAGAATTAAGTGCGCATATGAAAAATGAGCGTCAGCGCACATAATCTCACCAACTGCGACAAAGATGCACATAATCTCATCATCAGCGGCAGCGACATTCGCAATTGTACCGCGCGACCCGTACAGTATACATAAAGATGTGCGATGATCATACTTCGTACCGTGCGACGCAGATGTGCGATGATCATATTTTGTACAGTGCGACGCATGCATCAGTATGCAGATTGGCTGCGACATACACAATTCGTATCACGCGCGTACATAGTGTGTAAAATCTCGATGTTCGTACAATATCGCACCAAGTGGGCGCATACAGCGACAGATCGACGCATGATAAAATGAGGCCCAACAATACACACACATGCTGCGCAGAGATAGTGTGTGCGACACCATCATCATTATACCTTTCATGATTTCATAAAATGCGAGGAATGCTCGATTTTAGCACGTATAGTTTTAATGTGTCTACATGCAGTGAGAAGCACACATGTGTATGCGCGATGAAATCATATGCAGAACGATTGTATATATGCAGGAATGCTAAGAGCACATGATCGCTATGCTGTGGATACATACTGCTGTGAATGCCTTATTATCATACTGCAGCAGATTCCAATGTTCTGATGACCACACAAATACTTTTGATCATCAGCATTATACTTATCAGCAGCACAATGATCTGTGCACAATATGTGTGTGCAGATCAGCACACACACACATACACTCATTTCACTTACAGCAATCATTAATACACAGTGCATATACTTCTATATCATGCACACATCTTATGCTGAATGATTGCAATGTTGTAAATGTTACATACTTTATTATACTGTACAACTTGATCACGATAACAGCTGTAGTACATAGAACATAAGCATATTGCAGTGAATGCTAGTTTATATTAGAATCCATGTTGCAAAGGGTGCCTGACAGTAATCACAACACCATAATTAGTTTGTCGTGCCCTGGTGGAGCCGAGATGCTCTCCAGGCAACATGTACATTCTATGGTGGATTACTTGAAGGAATGCTCACCTGAGCTTCATGTAAAATCTATCAGCAACTCATCACGTAATGAGATTATCATGGAATTACAACAATCCCCAAACTATATATATCATGTTAGATGTAATCAGTACGTGGTATGCTGACAATCTGCATGATAGGTTGTTAGGATATTGTGATATCCATAAAGATCTTGCAAAGTGTGTGTAAGTAAACACACACACACACTAGTACTAATCAGCAGTACTATACACTGCACAAACACTAGCATTCATTATACATGTTGACAATACACTGACTCCAAGTGTAATGATCAAGTATTGTATCAATACATAATACATAGATACCATTTTCCAAACACATGTGCGTGGAAAATGTCAGTGATTGCGATAGATAAGGGAGCAGGATAAGACAAGATGCTGTAGGGCTGGATGGAGTTATCTCCAGACCCGAAGGCAAGATACTGCACCCATTAAACAGCTGGTAACTGTTGGGTGCAGTCCACTCGTCATTCCACACACTATCGCTGGAGCAACATCAATATCTACATTGCATTCTGACAGTTGATACAGATGATCACTTCACATGCATGTACCAACTCAGATCAGCAACCATACATGAATTGGCAAAAGGTGGTTGTGGACGTACACATATACAAACATTGTGTTGTGTAAAAACTGCTCAGATTATATCTAGCAGTGTCCAGATGTATTTGAACATAGAGATATCACTTGATATACTCGTTGTATACATCCAAATATATCTTAGGATCTGACACAACTGTGAATTCATTTACAGTTGATATATCTTAAATATCACCAGAGAGTGCATTTGCCTCCATGGGTTTCAATCAGTAAAACCCAGAAATGTGATCAACCTCAGATGTTGATATGCAGAATAATTCACTTTTATGCCATGAAATTTGTCATGTGCAAAGGTGAAGTAATTTGCAGTGCTTCTGTACTTTGCAGTCCACACACACACAGAGATATGTATATATATATATATATACATATAGCCAAAAACGGCCAAAATGGGTAAAATCCGTTTGCGATAGATTTGAAAATTGAAAATCGGACCCTATTTTATTTGATAATATGATTTTATACCTATTGAGGTATGAGAAAATCATAATGACAATAGTCATATCTCGTGTAACACCCTAGATATTAGGTGTGTAATATATAGGGGTGAACATATTGGCTGTAACGAAAAATCGGTCAAAATACAATACGTGTAATCTTTTGCAAATTCGGGATTGATTTTTTTTGCTATAATGGATATTTATCTATCAAATAACAATCCCTGAAAGACATAACACGTGTAACACCCTGTAACACCCTAATATTTGAATGTGTGTGTCAGGGGTGTAACGTACCCTCTGAAAATCACTTAACATTCACTTAGGTATTTAATGCAGTTTTGCTTAAAAATCTTTGCAAAAACATTATACTGCTTATTTTTTACCTATATTAGGGTTACTGATATCATGTAACACCCTAATCATATTATTGGGTGAAAGGGCCACTGTAACCAGATATGCCCTAAATGCCACCTATTTATTGGATACACTTTGTGTTTGGCAGATATATGTCATGTTGTTTTCGATGCAGACATGATTATATATCGGGCAACAACCCAAGAACTGTTGGGCAACAACCCTAAAACTGTATGAGCTGCTTCCTATAAGGACTGCAAGCTATAAGCTATAAGCTATAAGGTATATAAACAACATGACTCGTGCCAATGACGTGGACATATTTTTTGCCACGACATCACATCTGAAATCAATAAATCACTCAGAGTAAAGGTGTTGACATCAGTATAGCACCATTATACATATAGTCATGAGGATTTTAAGGAAGACATAGTCTCTCCGATATTGACAAACATGGTACATATATATATATATATTCATGCTCTCTGATTATATATTGATATCCCACAGCATACGATGATGGTAATTGCAAACCACTTCGCCGCTGGAGGGTAGTGTTGTATATATACAGCACATGCTTGGGTACTATATGACCCACGCTAATGACGTGGATTCGGGCTGCATCCCAATAACTGCAATGCACCTTCGGTGCAAGGGGCTGCAACCCGAGAACTGCTATCCAGCTTCATAGAAAGCTTCCACGTCATCACAAAGAGGTCGGACCTCTGTTGTATTTGAACGGCGCTTGACAACCGCCTAGCAATACACTTCCTTGAGGGGGGAAGATGATAAGCTAGAAATACAACTAAAAACCAAATAAATAATAAAGACAAATAATAAAACAAGTAAGTTGCATCATTGTTTTTGTTTTGGTAAGCCTGACTGTATACAATCAAACCATTCAGAACTCCATGAAGTTGACACATACATCAGCCATGACATACATACGAGCTTGATTTTGAAGACCTAGACATTGTATACATCTGGTCTAGCATGTATCCAGACTAGAATTGTATATTGACACGGTGCAAGCACTATAGCCTCTGCCACCGATGATCATTGAAAGGGGCAACCATTCTTGATATTTCATACATATCATCTGATTGGATCATTAAAGGTGTCAAGATTACTCAATGCAATATGCAGGCCACGGCCTGAGTATAACACCTAGAAGGTCGAAGCCACTGAGCTGACCAATGCAGCATAAATGTTAGCTGCCTTGAAGGCTATACAATAAGCCTATTGCCCTTATGTCTTGATATGTATCCGTGTATTGGCATCTCTTTGAGGTAATTATGCCTACTGAATGAGCCATATCAACCATCTTGTCTTCATTGATCATTACATATCTGATCATATCGCCATTGAGCAATGCCTATTCTGTGAGATAATATATCACGAGGCATTTCATTATTGCACATTAAACAATTGTAGTGCAACAAAGATCGTCAGCTCTTCATCATACCAAAAGGTTGAGTTGTTGTCATAAGTATTGATTTTTCAGACACCATTTCTCAGAGGACTATTCATCATGAAAGACAAAGTCTGTGCAATCATGGCTATTCAGCCTCCGACATAGCTGACATAGCTATTTAGCTTATGACCCAACCGTTGTTAAGCAGCCTCCACACCATATGGCTGAAAAATGGCAAGCAATCTCTTCGGTCATTCTTGGGCATAGAGCAATTAAGCACAGTGTGGGAGGACTGCTCCTCACAGGGCACTGTAACTACTGATGGGAGTCTTATATGGACTGCATATAAAGACTAACTGCCTAGGTACTGCTAGGTCAGCTCTTTAGACATAGGACTGCTATGTCTAGACTTACTACATATATTTGCATGTAAGAATTAGGTATTATATTTGACTTTTGCCATGCGGCTGTTTTTACTCTAGAAATCTCAACTGTTTCTTTGGCCTTGGCCATTACTTATTCACTCAGCTCTCTGAGGTAATCCTAGTCAGCATGGCCAAGTCTCATCAACCTATCATATGCTTGTACTACATTATCATGCAGTATGATGTGCCAGTATTCTACATGTCACATTATTACACAGTACAGTGGTACTGTGTACTCCCATATAAGGGGGGTCTCTTCCTCAACAGGGGTCTCGGGCGCTAATGCTGTAAGGCGCGTATGACACTTCTGGCATGTATGACATTGCTGAGTCATCCGCGCATGACACCGTGTGTTGTCCTAGCACAACTCCCCCCCCCTTCAGGTGGGAAGCGTCCTCGCTTGTGCTTAGATGCACAGTCGTTAGGCTGATTCGGAGCCCATGGTGTCCCACTCGCTGTCGTCGGACATCACTGGTGGCGGCGTAGGGCTGTACTCCGGCATCAAGGTCACCGGCTCCTCGTCAGCTTCTTCCGGATTAGCGCAGACTCTTTCATCGTTGAGATCTGTCTCATTTTCATCTCTCCAAAGCAGCTCCGCTAGGTATTCACACACCGCTGCGATTGCCCCCACGGGTTGTTCCACCGGTAGAGAGCTGAATAATTGTTTAAGCAAGGCTGCGGGGATGCCATACACGTGCCATCCAGCTCCCATGCCTGGTCTAGGGTCGCCCGACTCTCTGCTGGCGGAGCCGCTCTGCGCCATCTTCTCGTGCCGCCCATAACGGCGTTTGAAGTCGCAGGGGTTTTCGGGGTCGCAAGACTTCAGGGTGGCGATAGGCGCGTTGGTCCAGAAGTGGGTGGGTTTCTTGTAGGGCATACCATACTTACAATACGTAGCCAGATGCGGAGGTGGCAACCCTTGCATGCATCGGCGAGTGTGTAACCCATGGGGAGCTCGGCCACGCGGGTTCTCAATGAAGTAGAAGCTCGGCTGGAGGTACTTGATGATCTCCAACGTTCTCCGCACTTGTCTGTCAGCACCACGCAAGTTTCGTATCCCTACCGTTTTGGCTTGGCTATACTCCGTGCATGGGGGGCTCGCCCAAATGACGTCAAAGTGCTTGGGCGAGAACTGCCGATAGTCCCAGTGCAGGACGTTTTCGCAGTGAGTGGGCTTCCATCGGTTCTGGATGTCCACCGAGACTACCTCACACCCAGGAAACTGCTTGCTGAACTGCCGTTCGACGGAGCCTGTGCCACAAAACAACACCAAGATCCGTATTGGGCGTCGAGACGGCTGTAGGCATGCCGCCCCTCGACCAGGTCCTTGAGATGGCATGAAACTAGTGGATGACACCGTCGCGAATGTGCCCACCTCGTCGTCGGCTCGTTCTTCCGGGATCCACGCCATTCCGTCCGCCTGTAACTCTTCAGGATCCGTCAACCATATCGCTCCTGCTGACTCCTCGCGTTTGCGAGTGACTCTACTCTTTTCACGTTCTTGCCTCTTGGCCTCGACCTTCTCGAACTCCTGAAGAGCGCGGTTAGGTATCCCTTTTCGGCCAACTCCATCGAACTCGAGGTCCTCGCGAGTTTTCCATTCATTCTCGGAGCGCGGCATACCTACCCATTTGACCATGTACTCCGTCCATGTCCGCCCGCTACGTCTCCTCGTGCGTGACCTCTCAATGCACTCCACCGCCATCTCCTTACGACCGCTCACGTCCACAGGGGGAGGCGGAATCTCCGCACTCCTGTCCGCGAACTTGTCCTGGCCCGACTCCACTGGGGTGAGTCTATCCACGGTGAAGACGTCGTGCACCTTCCACTGTGGTGGTAGCTTCAGGCGGTAAGCCGCGGGGGCCCCTCGGTCCTCGGGGGCGAGCTCCATCTGCCGATCGCTGTGGAAGGCCTCCAGTACCTCCATCGGGCCCAGGCGCTTCTTCAGCAACTTCTTGTGTAGGCCCCGATCCCCGGGCTGGGTGAGATGCGTGGCGTCCACCCACACCATGTCACCTATTGCGTACCGGCGAGCGCGATGGCGAGCATCATACTGGGCCACTTGCTGCTGCTGAGCTACCAGCAACCTATCGCGAGCAGTCTGCAACTGCTGAACAAACTGCCGGGCGGTCTCGTGGGCCGTGCCTTTCTTCACGACGTCCCCTCTCCCCCCCTTGGCGCGGCCCCTACGAGAGGCCAACGCAGCTTCTACGAAGAAGTCGAGCTGCGACGCTGGGGCATGCCCATAGCAAAGCTCGAAGGGTGTGAATCCAGTAACCGCGGACCTGGAGTCGTTAATGGCGTACTCCACCGGGGTGCACCACAAATCCCAGTCTGTCTGGTTTGCGTCAACGTAGGCGCGCAACATGCGCTCCACCGTGTGGTTAGTGTGCTCCGCTTGACCGTCCCCTTGTGGATGGTACGGCGTAGTGGAGGCCACCTGCACCCCCATAAGGCGATGCAACTCCATATGAAAGGCGTCACGGAAGCGAGAGTCCCTGTCACAAACGATCTTCATGGGAGCACCGTGCAGTCGCCAAACATGGTCGAAGTACATTCGTGCCACTTGCTCAGCGGAACTGTCAGAGTACAGCATGGGGACCACGTGCACCATCTTGGACAACTTGTCCGTGAACGTGGCGAAGGCGTCGTAGCCCCGCTCCGTGCGCGGCAGACCTGTGACGAAGTCAATGCTCACCACCTGCCACAGCCTGACCGGGACCTGGAGGGGGTTCAGCTGGCCATCCGGATAGCTGGAGTGTTAGTAATGGTCCACGAAAGTCCGTCCGTCCGTCCGTCCGTCCACTGTCCGTCCACTATGGACGGACGGACGGACGGACGGACAGTGGACCAAACATTCTTAACATTCTAACATTTCGCAAATTAGGGCGCCCATACTTAAGCCCATACTTAAGGAGTGTAACGCGTCGGCCCGCGTCGACGCCTACGTTTTCCCATACTTAAGAAAAATTAAATTTTTTCTTAAGTATTAAGGAATATACACTAACTCCCCCCTCCCCCCCTAACCAGGGTCTCAGGGGGTATAACCCAGTCGTCTGCGAGTGGCAAACGTGCGTCAGAGAGACGAACCTAACCACAGAGCTTGACAATCGTATACGATTGTCTAACGTGTTTCTTATTTTTTTTTAATATTTTTATCATGTCTATATAGGGTATTATTTTCATAAAATAATTCATTTTTCATGGTACTTTAGGAAACCATGCCGGCTTCCCTGCGATACGGTAATCATGCTTTGGATGTCCCGCATACCGTGCCAATAACTCTTCCGTTACTACAGGCCTTGTTTCCAACCCTTACCGACACCCCGATGCTTCTTCACCTGCGCAGCGCAGAAGACGTGCAACCTGTCGAACTCGGTACCGTGTTCCCTGACGGAGCTGACGTACTTGTGATCGGTGGTGTCAGTTCAACCCCCGGATCTAGTGACGTGAAAACCGGTTGTGCGAATGTCGACACTGCCACACACGAATCTTCCCAAGCATCAGCTACTCCGCCTCCTAAGACGCCTCGCCCTGAAGTAAAGCAAGAATATTTAGTTTGTGACTTAACCGAATCGCCTCCACCTCCTAAGGACTCGTATGAATCTATGAAATCCTCTAGCGCTGTACAAGAACCAAAGCTCAAGCATAAGGTCAAATCGGAAAATACTGCCTATGCCGGACCAGCTATTCCGATAGATTTTTCTCAGCATGTTGATTTGTCCCAAGACATAGCGCCAGGTCAGCCTGGCGAGCTTGTCGATGAACTGCCAGTACCTCTCCTTCCGGGGGTAGTTTACAAGCCACGTGCTGGACATTTCTCTCCTTGGAGAGATTTCTTAAAATACGATCCGCAGACCTGGATGCGTTCTGGGAACAAAAGGCGTATCAGAGGCCGTCTTACTAGAACTACTCGATGTGGTGGGGCTTTATCCTGCGAGAACGATGCATGTGTAGTGTTTCGTACAACGGGTGATCGTAACCGTTTCCAATTCACCGGTACCTTTAAGAACCGCAATCTGGCGTGCGCCCTTTGCAACGCTGCGCCTACTCATTCCGGCAATTGTCCGTTTGAAGTAACCATCCAAGAAGACTCCGATTGGAACATCCTCCAGCTGTCTACTAGCTCCCTTGGACACAACCATTCCGTGTTGTCCACCGACAACCCCAGCGTGGGTGAGCTAAAAGCAGCTAAGACTAGGGCTGAGGAGGTTCTAAACACCGGTGGAGTTCGAAACGTGTGCCAGGTGAAAAGGACTTTACTCTCGGAAACCGTCTTTCCAAAAGATTCTTCTTTTGACCCTAGCCAGCTACCAGACATCGCGAGGAAAATGAAAGTGATTGATAAGGCAGTGGACCAGAATCTCGTGCGAGGCCGTCGACAGGATGAGGGCATGCAAGCCGTTTCCCAATGGGCTGCTAAGCACGGTAAGGGCCTACTGCAATCTTTCGCGGACGAGGGGAACATCGACAGTTTTGCTCACACGTTCGTTATGTCCAGTGTCGGAGTGGATGGAGGTGTCGATCTCGTGCGTCGCATGCACCCGAAAAGTAGCGACGACTACCTCCGCTCAGCGTACGTCCACTTGGATTTCGTACATCGCAAGGTTTCTGGGGATTGGGTGACGATGGGGGCGCACGTGTTCTCCATAGAGGCCAACGCTCTGCTCACTATTGCCACCATGAACGTACCCAAAGACTGTACCGAAACACAGGTACTGTTTTGGACATTGGTGAAGAAGACGGTAGCAGCCGAACACCCGCGTGAGGAAGTATTATTCTACGGCTTCATGGGAGATGCAGCAGGTAAGTTAAAGATCATAATTTTCAATGGGAGAGTTTGTAAGTTACACGGTTCTGACAATCGTATACTATTGTCAGAACCGTTGACATTCGAATACGAATGTCACCTACGCATGAAATACAGGGCAAGTCAAAAATCATAGTTTTTTGTGTGAGTTTGCACTTTATATCGTTCTGACAATCGTATACGATTGTCAGCACCGTGTAAACCTACGCATGATATGCTTGGTTTTCAAGAACTGATTAATATTTGGGGCACAGGTGCTAACTGGGCAGCAATCAAGAAAGTTTGGCCAGACCAAGATGACCGTAACAATCTGGAGTGCACGTTCCATTGGGGGCAGAACTTACATAAGATCGAATCTCTTATTCCATCAGATCTCCATGCCGTGCACAAAGACCTGTTACAGCGATGGATTTACTCTACTCCCGAGGCCAAGGTGTCCTGTGAAACTGCCATCTTCGCCTGGTATGCTGAGAAATGTGGCAGGTCGAATCAGCCAAAATTGAATGCGTACTTCGTTTTCCAAATACGGCACGCGCAGCACATTCTGTCGCAATTCAAGGAACAAACCGAAGACATGACCGCCGAAATCCAACGACCGCTCGTATGCCTTGCGGAAAGCATGCACGCGAAGTGGAGATCGTGGGGGGCATACTACTCCACCTTGTTGGAGTCGGTGGAATTCGATAGCCTTATGCAGATTCGACAAATTTGCCTGGCGATGAACCGGCAGAACTCATCAAAGCACTTGTTGTGCGTGCAAGGTCGTATTCGTTCATTGGAGGATAAGTGGGTTAAAGGCGTCCTTACTCAGGCAGAGTTTGCAGATGGTCGCGAATTAATGCAAACAGTTCGTGCTGGCGCGACAGGATGGCTTCCACAGAGGGGCATCCCCGCAACGGACACCCACCGTCCAGATAAGGTGAACCATGGGGGGGTTTCGCGCAAACGCCCTGCGGAACTTCCCTCGGAAGGCGTCGCCTCCAAGAAGACGCGCACTGCCTCGGCGGTGCCACCTGCCTCTGCGGCAAGACCTACCTCGGTGGCAAGACCTACCTCGGCGGCAAGACCTACCTCTGCGGCACGTCCGGAGCGTACTTTAGTTCGCGTTTACCCGGAAGCTGGTGGGGACTTCCAACCTTCCCTGCTTCACGTCACGCGGGCAGGCACTAACGGTAAATGCTATGGACGGAAGTCTAATGGTTCTCGTCACGACATCCCAATCGCGAAAGGGCAGCTGACTATTGGGTACACCGGAAGCTTGACCTATTATTTTCCAGCAAAAAACTTAACTCTTCAAAAGGGTCAAGTTCGCGAAGTGAGGACCACTCCCCCGATCCGGAGGATTATATTCTGCTCGTGGAAATGTGTTCAAAACCCATGGTATTGTTGTCACGTTTCGATGCCTGGACTGCCCGAGGGGGGGGCGAACCGTGTACCCAAACTTCTTGTTGCACCGGACACAAAGATCCTGGAAAGTGAGGAGACTCGTCTCTGTTCTCTTGGTGTTTGCGTTGCCCATGAGGATGTGACCCCAGGAGAGGCTCGAGGACATCTGGTGAGATCGGAGAATTCGGAGATGGACGTGGAGGAGAGACTTCGCAACGGTGTTAAGGTGAAAGCGAGTGGCAAGGGTTTCTTGACGAAGAAGATAGCGAATTCCTATACCGCGCTCCACAGCATGGTTAAGACCGATAACCTTGCACTGACTCAAATCCGGAAATGTGTTCCTGGTGGTGCAACCGTCTATAACTTCCGAGTTTCTCACCCTGATTCCGATGGCCGTGAATACCTCTTGGAGTTTGGACGAGAATACCGTTGTTCGTGTCCGTGTTTTCGAGAAATGGCGAGGACCCGACCTGCTCCATGCAAGCATTTCCTTTGGCTGTACTCCGAGATATTCGAAATTCCGATCATTACAAGTGTGGGATACCTTCACGAGCCATCGCTGCTATCCTCAGAAGTGCGCAAAATACTGTCGTATTATCCTGGAATTCCGGACAACTTCGATCTCTAGTTGCTTAGATAGAATACAAACGTAAATCTGTGATGGCATCTTATATATTTTACAGTGTATGCATTTTCATATACGTTATTCAAAACATTTTGTATACCATTGCATGTGTTAGCACCCTCGTCCACATTCGAATATGATTAACCGTACGGCAGTTGTCACACGTGAGAGAGAGAGCCGAACTTAGCGCCGAGATCGTGTATCCTATTGCATGTCGTATAACCCTGCCTGGATATTCGCGAAGAGTTTGTCACTACTCGTGCACATCTGAATATGATTAACCGTACGGTCGAAGCTTGACAATCGTATACGATTGTCACACGTGAGTATTGTGGTAGATATATTTATAGATTTTTTTATCTATATATACTAGGAAAATATTAAAATACTTCATAATTTTACAGATGTCTACAGGGAGATTAACAAGAGTCAGAAAGCCCACAGCTAAGGCACAGGCTGTGGCTGCCGGGCGTGAGGGAGGTGCGTACCTGCAGCCCTATAAATGCATGTCGGGGTGTCATTTTTTCATTATTGCATGGCTCGTACAAAACAAACCGCTCGAAAGAAATTCGGAGGCACAATTAGAGATTTACAGCGTATGGCCTCCGGAGGTGCACAGGCCTCTCAGAGCGGATCTTTGGCATCCGGTGAAGGTGGTTCAAATGAGTTACCCGACGCTGGTGTTGCTCCAGGTACCGCAGGAGCTGCCACTCCAGTCGCAAGTGAAGATGCCACTCCAGTCGCAAGTGATCCTCAACCTACAGCTAAATCGCCAAAGCTGACTATTACAGTTGGTAAACCGAAACCAGCTCAGGAACCAGCTCAGCAACCAGCTGAGCAAGTCGTTGCGCTAATGCTCGGGTATGCCGCTACAACTAATAAGAAGGAGAAGAAAGACCTCGAGAGTAGAATTGGGGCCGTTGTGGAAGGTGGAGATAATAAGGAGATAGTTGATACAGCTGTTGCATTACTTAAGGAAGCTCTCGCACCTAAAGCTGCTGTCACTCTTAAAAGATTGCTAGGTAAGAGAAAAGCTGATGCAGATGCACCGCCAGAGGCAGGGCCAGAGGCAGCGTCAGCTCCTGCACCCGAGACCTCGGGGAGTGCACCACCGCCAAAGCGTGCTCGTGACCCGAAGGGTAAGGCAGCGATATCTGGGACCACTGATGACGACAACAGGCAAGACTACATATTCCCAGGACCGCTGAATATCAAAAAAGTGATCTCAGAATGGACTTTTCGTCCCCAGCTTAATACTCGAGAAGACAAAAAGCTTCCAGTAGTTGCCCCTCTTGGCTTGCTGGTACATCCTGCTGATGTTCAGGGCGACTCAAACCGACTTTCGTTTACCCGCGCGACTTCAGAAGAGGGAATAGAGAAGCAGAAGAAGGTCATCATGGAGCGATGGGAGGTGGACAAATCACATGTCATCGTGTGGTGGACTGGACACTATTACACGGACGAAGAGTATAGGCAAATGCTCATGTCCAAGTTTTATCCCGGTGAGGCATTGCTTGTCAGCACTAGTATTATGCAAGGGTTCGGGACTTTCCTACAAAGCTTGACAATCGTATACGATTGTCAGACCTAAGTTCATTTCGGTTGCTTGCAGCGGCGGATGCGGAGGCTCCTGAGGAAGTAAGCAATTTCAACACCATGGTGCACAATCTGGAGACCGACTATCTCAACCTATTCGATAATGATCCTGACGACTACAAGAGGTGGGTGAAAAACAAGTTCATGCGAATGCAGCTTGTCGTGGTGGATGGCCAGCATCGCTATGACGCCTGGCTTGACCTTGTCCTGGACGCAAGGAAACGTAAAGCATTCTGGAGCGGTACCGGGACCAGTAATAGGTCCTCTCTGGAGGGGTTGGCCACAACGATTACAATTCTGAAGAAAGAAACACCTCTTTGTGTTTTGGTAAGCGATCCTTGTATGATATCGTTTGTTTCATTGTTTCAATAAAATACCGTATGTACATGAATGAATTTTTTACAAGTTTCGGTTTGCGCAGAGCCTTATCGGGACACTGACGAACACCGACCAAACAGAAAGTCTTGTTGACTCTCACGAACACGATAAATGGATTTTGCTGTTGAATGTTGCCGACGCCTCGGAAGACCAACTGGCGCATTTTACACAATTCCCGGTAAGGCAAGCTAGTGCCAAGAGTAACGCTTGGTATCGGAATAATCTGAGGGATACGACCGCGGCGGCCTACTCGAACGAGATTTCCAAACTTCGGGATCAATCGGCAAAAGTTGCCCTCCTCCAATCGCGCGAGCGGGATGCGCAAAAGGTATGAAACTTCCGCGCTCTCTCATGTGTCCTCACCCACGTTTGACACTCTTATACGATTGTCAAGCTTCAGTTCTCACCCACGCGTGACAATCGTATACGATTGTCAAGCTTTGGCGCTAGCTTCGCCCCTGACTCACGCGTGACAATCGTATACGATTGTCAAGCTTTGGCGCAAGCTTCAGTTCTCACCCACGCGTGACAATCGTATACGATTGTCAAGCTTTGGCGCTAGCTTCGCCCCTGACTCACGCGTGACAATCGTATACGATTGTCAAGCTTTGGCGCAAGCTTCAGTTCTCACCCACGTGTGACAAGCGTGTCGCCCCCCTTACATGTGTCCAACGTGTCTTGCTTGCAGATTTTGCGGTTACTGGATCCAAAACTGGGAGACGAATGGCGGAAGGAAGCTCTCGAGTTGAAGAACTATCCGAAAGAACTGCAGCCTGTTCTTACACTAGAGGCTATAAGCACCTCGCTATCAGCCTTAGGGTTTGATGTACGATATTTTTTCTTTGTTCTGAAAGTGGCGAAGGAAGGAGCATTAATGGCCGATGTGGACAAACGGAAGGATTTCTACCAGAAATATGGGATCAGTTGCAAGGGCAAGTTTTTGACTGGCACTGAGTTCAGCTCGTATTGTCATCGTCTTGGTTTCATCAAGGATGTCATCGAATCTGCCAAGGCCAAGTTTGCCTCGCTGATGGGTTGGACTAAATACCCAGATTGGTATAAACACGCAGAGGCTATCAGGGACGTCTATGATGATGATGAGGATACGCAGGAGACTATACTCAAACTAAACGTTGACACCCCTTGGGGACCCTATGACTTTAATGGGGTAACGTACCGTGATTCGCAGCATATGACGTACGTGCAAAAACATCACCATTTTTTTATTCATAACGTCCACGGAGAGCCTGATTTGGAAACCAAGCTTCTGGTGTGGATGTTAATCCAATCTTCCAACAAATTCTACACTGCACGCTTCGATGAGGTCATGAAGAGCATGATTAAAGCAAAACGATGGAAGCGCGTTGATTCCAAGGAAGGAAGGGCTATGGACAAGAGTGTGAATAAGCCATCGCAGGATACCATGCATACCTACAAGACTCTTGTGGATTGCGCTGGTGAGTTAGTCCTCACAAGTTTTTTTTTTAAGTTGCAGGATTACAAGTCCTAATGACAGTGATGTTTGCTATGCAGCCACGCGTATGATCTTGTGCTACATTCACACCTTGCCGGATGACTTCATCGAGATTCGAAATGGCGGTCGCTTTGGGGCTACGTTCACGATTCCGAAGCTTTATGGCCCTGCCTACACTGAGGCACCCGTATACGATCCCGCATGGTTTAAGCAGACGTTGGGCATCACCCATACGAAAAGGGGGTTTGAGGAAAACTGCCTGCATTTGCTATGGGCGATTCAAGCAGGAGCTGGGTCTCAGATTAATCTGGCCCCTGCAGTACTGGCAGCGTCGCGGATGATGGAAGCGAAAGAAATGCCAGATATCAATGACGAGATCGCCGCGTTCAGTGCGAAGGTGACCCCGTTATACACTTGTGATGATCATGCCATGGGGATGATCGGTCAGTTGGTAAATGTTGGTAAAAGAAGTGTGACAATCGTATACGATTGTCAAGCTCTGGCGTTAGCTTGACTTAGAGTCTGCTCTGTCTCTGAGTTCGAAGACTGATTCTGATGCGTATTACAGGCCGTTTGGGAATGGCTGGAACTCCGTGTGAAAGCGTCACGCCGGGAGGGCGGGATGCCGGATGCTCTGGTTAAAACGGAGATTTTCGATCATGATTGGGAGCCGAAGAGCGCGGTGATTGAATTCATGGAGCTGAAAATCCAACACAAGGAGCTGCATGCTGCCGAGGGAGTCCAGCAGCCGGTGGACTTCAACAAGTGCCATCGCGAGTTGCTGGCGAAGCTTCTGACTGAGGGATTGCTGGAATTCGGAATGAAGGTTAGAACTGTTCATATATCTACATTGCAATGTATTAAGTATTTCCTGCGTATGTATTTCAAAGCAGACTGATGAAAGCAATGTTCCACAGGTTAACGAATCTCGCGCCGAAAGGAATAAGGGTCCACGCAGCAATCAAGTCATGGTCAGTTGGCGCAATGAAAAAACATTGCAACACGCTCGCTATGGAGTGGATCTGATCTTTGTGGATGGTCCTTTTGGGCTGTTTTCGGAGGTATGGGATACCTATTCAACAGACTTCTACTCATACATGGGTGGTATTTGCATGTCGGCTATGGATTATGGTGGCATTGTGATTCTATTCTTACCGGACTCGACCACCCGCAGTAATGTGACCATTAATGGAAAAACCTTCGCGATATCGAGGCAGCAAGCAATCATCGATGCCTTCTGCGCTTCGACCAAAGGATGGCCGCTGCAATGGACATGCCACCAGACGGTTCAATACTGGAATCGAGGCGGAGGACGCATAGGTAATAATGCGGCTGGTCCGGTCAGCGTTTTGCAACCGTATGTGTTGCTGCACTTGGTGGAAGATCCCTCAAAGAGTAATAAGCTACCGAAGTGGGCCCCGCTGCGAACAACGGTCGGAAAGTTTTCGAACGCGTTCACGAACAGCATGGTAAGAATCCTTGTATGCATTCATATCTTCTCATGAATGCAACTCCGCCAAACAAAATTGTCAAGTAGATGCACTAGCTCAGACACGCAGACTCGCAAGTGACAATCGTATACGATTGTCAAGCAGGTGCACTAGGTCCGACACTCAGACTCGAGTGTGTTGTTTGTTTATAAACAGGAGGTACCGCTGCCACCTAAGGAGTACCTGAAGAAAGAAGATGGACAAAATATTCGCAGCGTTCAGAAGCCAATCCGTCTTTACCGTGAGCTGATGCGCTTGTACAGCAACATGGATGCTTGTGTTATGGAATTTCCATGCGGAACGGCTCCAGCCTCCATGGCGGGGTATATGGAGCAAAGGCATGTCCTTTCGATCGACATGGATGCAGAGGTGTTGAACATGGCCAGAGCACGGTATTCCGAGGTGCTCGCAGGTGACATAGCGCTGATAGAAAAACAAAAGGCCAATGTGGCTGATGACCACGAAATGGATTTGAATGAAGTCGCGGATGCTTTAGGCATGGATGCTATTTCGGCTACTCCGGTTATGGAGGCTGAGGTGCCAGATGCTTGTTTCGAGATGCCAGCCGCTCTCGCGGCAGCGTTGCTCGAGCACCCCGACCCTGTACCTAGCGTGTAAATCTGCATGAATGCTAGTACATTGGACACTGGCGGGCTCCGACCCTAGAACCGAGGACACCCACGAAACATACATTTCAGGGTAGCACAATTAACAATTATTTTCTTAAAATCATTGGTACAATTAGCATGTTCTTAGAAGCCAAAGTCCAAGTCCTCGTCAGTCATATGCGAATATGAAATAAAGACTGTACACAAGCGTGTATGTTTCCTAACGGCAGTTGCACCACTTTCCATCATCATCATTCTCGGGAGAGGCACCGGAGATCAACTCGGGAATATAGTCCGTGGGAACCGGCATTGTCACTGGGGTTCCCATGTCAGCGACGCCTTGCTCGTCGGAGTATACATGCTCATCCAACAGTTGAAAATACCATGTTTCCCGCGTTTTGCGGATAAACCTCCACTTCGCGTAAGCGGGGTCATGTCTAGTCATGTCATATCTAGGATGCAGCGCAGGATCGACGAACAGTTCCTCGCGAATTAGAAACAAATTCCAGGATTGGCACACACGACATTTTTCGGATTCTATGTGCAGTCGTTCAAGCTGAACAGGTAAGTCTGCAGGGAAATGAGGTGCATTCATATTGGAGGTAGCGTGTTATGTAATCGCAAGCGCCACACTATAATACCTGCAGATGAAGATTTTTAATCAGACGTGGTTCGGAAGATGCATTATGTGTGAAAAAAAATGACGTTAATCTATTACTTCAACCCCTTATATTTCGAAACAGCCGAAGGGCACTAGCTTCGACACTCAGACTCACGTGTGACAATCGTATACGATTGTCAAGCAGTTGCACTAGGTCATACCCACACTGCGAGTATGGAATGATGAGAACGCTGTACGCGGAAGTAGCGAAAATGGTAGCAGTGTGGAGGATGCAGGGTATGAATAAAACACTACTTAGAACTAACAATTATTTTCTCAATTTATTTTGTTACAATTATCATGTTGTTAGAAGCCAAAGTCCAAGTCCTCGTCAGGCATATCCGCCGCACAATTGCAAGCTCCTAAATATTGCTCTATACTCTCACCGCGCTGCTCCGGTAACAATAAATCATTTATCTTGTCCACAGGTATTTTCAGATTTCTAGGCGTTACCCACCTCCCCGTCCAAGGGTTCCTGGAGGGAAATCGTTCGAGATGCATCAAGGTAAAGAATAGGAAAAACCGAGTTCGGCGTACATAACGGTATCCTGCAGAGATTGCGTCCAAGTCCCAATTTCCCTGAATGATAGGCCTTTCGCAATGCGCGTATACGTTTTCCGCATTACAGTTTACGCAAGGTGTATGACCGAAAATGTTCACATGATTTATCATATCTTCATCCTCGTCAAAACCATCTAACCAAAGCAAGACTCGCTCAACCTGCCGGGTCAGCGCCATTTCTCAGGAAGTTTTTGAACGCGAAAATAAATGATTAAAACTCGCTACAACACGTCTTAAATAGGCATGGGAGCAAGGTATTTTTTTCCTAACGGCAATTGCACCACTTTCCGTCGTCATCAGGTTCCTGGTCAAAGCCTGTGCCCTGGTTAATCAACTCCGGAATGAAATCTGTGGGAACCGCCATTGTTTTTGGGGTAAGTGCGCCAGGGTTGGCTTGCGTGGGAGTGTACGTATATTGCGCAGTAGTGGCAGGATACCGATGCGCATCCAACAGTTGAAAATACCATGTTTCCCGAGTCTCGCGGATAAACCTCCATTTAGCCTCAGAGGGGTCATGTGTAGGAATCAGCGCAGGATCGATGAACACTTCCTCGCGATATAAGAACCAATTCCAGGAATGGCACACACTGCATTTTTCGTATTCGATATACATACGTTCAAGCTCAACAAGTGCGTCTTCCATGAACTCAGGAGTATTCATGATGCTAGTATTTTACTGCGAAAATAAATGAATAAAAGACATGTAACATTACTTATATAGCAGTAAACTTTGAGTGATTTCCTTTCAACACGGTGTTGACAGTCGTGTACGATTGTCAGAAGTGTGCAGAGGGTAGTTTTGGTATGCACGGCGTGAAAGTTATTGTTTTTCCTACATGTAAGTATACGGTTTATTTCAGTACTAACACGTGACATAAGTGTTAGCTACCAAGCATATGTCTCCTCATTGCACGCGCTAGCATCAATTATGCGCGTTAGGGTGCAGATTCTGAACATACGCCCGCAACCTTCGCATCTCCTTTCATCTTCCTGCAGCAGATCGCTTTCCATCTCTGTCAGGGCACAGTGCGTAGTTTCGCTGTAGCGGTGTCTATTTCGCCAGCCCCGCCACTCCAAATCTGAGTATCGGTGGTAGATCCACCCGCCCTCATACCAGTACACGAGATGCCTCACCCCGAACCTTTCGCTGGATCTACGGCCGTGGACGTACATCGGCCAAAAACTCCACCAGTGATAGGTCCTGAGATTAACTGCATGTTGCCCGAAGTCCTCCCAGTCTTCTTCAGCTTGTTGCCGCGCTCGCCGCCACAAGCGGAGAATTAAACGGTCTTCAGGAACCCATTGGGCTTGTTGTAACTGGCAGTCGCGAAACGTAAAAGCATCGAAAGGCCATATCCAATACTGCAATATTCCAATACTGGGCATAATGGTGAGGTAGTCTAAGGGGCGGGTTGTGGTTCTATGTGACGAACGCAGGTGTGATGATATGACCTCCGGTTACAACTCCTCCAATATATATATCCAACATATATCCTAAAACCCTGAACCTTAGACGTCCCGATATGTCTATGTGCAGCACACCTGACACCAAGACTCACCTGCTTGACAATCGTATACGATTGTCAAGCAGGTGCACTAGGTCCGACACCCAGACTCACGTGTGACATTCGTATACGGTTGTCAAGCTCTGTCGTTGGGTTCGTCTCTCTGACGCACGTTTGACACTCGCATGCGACTGGGTTATACCCCCTGAGTCCCTGGTTAGGGGGGGAGGGGGGAGTCAGTGTATATTCCTTAAGTATGAAGAAAAAATTTAAATTTTCTTAAGTATGGGAAAACGCAGGCGTCGACGCGGGCCGACGCGTTACCCGCCTTAAGTATGGGCTTAAGTATGGGAGCCCTATTTTGCGAAATCTTAGAATGTTAAGAATGTTTGGTCCACTGTCCGTCCGTCCGTCCACAGTGGACGGACAGTGGACGGACGGACGGACGGACGGACGGAGTGGACCGATACTAATCCCCGATAGCTGTTCCTCGGGCGGGTCTGCTGGCATATCAAGCACGAGCGGGTCCAGTCGGTGACGTCTTTGTTCATGCGGGGCCACCAGAACCGCCGCACTATCCGAGCAAGAGTCTTATCTCGCCCGGTGTGTCCCGCCGCGGGAGACTCGTGCGCTTCACGCATGACTATCTCCCGAAGAGGAGAGTCGGACGACAACACCAGCTGGTAGCGTCCCTCCGCGATGCGCCAGATCATGTCGTCAACCATACGGAAGGTGTCCGTACGCTGGTGCGGGGCGGCTAAAAGCTCTTCCTTTAACATCGTGAGGTAAGGGCTACGTTCGTACTCCGCGCGTAGTGCTTTCACGAACTGGCATGCCTTCAGTGGTCCTTTGGTTGCGCGTGCCTTGGCCGCTGGCCCTGACGTGACCATAGGCTCGCTTGCACCTTGAGCGGCGGGCGCACGGGCACTCTTCGCTCGAGGCCGAGTCCGGCTGGCCGCTGGCGCCCACACCAGCAGCACGGGCCACCGCAGCGCTGGTCGGCCTCCATCTGGTGACTCAAACAAGCATGTAGGGTGACCCTTGGCATCCTTGAGGTCGAACACCTTGACCACGTGCAGGCCGTACTTGGGCTGGATAAGGGTGCGCCAGGACGCGTCATAGTCCGGCAGTAGGAACATCGCCGACGTGTTTTCTGGGTCGGCGCGCCACTCAGCCATAAAGTGGCGTAGGATCCTCTCAATGAGGTTGCTATCCTTGGTGTAGGGGGGGTTGCACCAGACGTGCTTTCCCCGCCATTGCTGCTTGAGGCACTCCGTCCAATAGGTGTCCACCTGGCGGTTGACGCCCATGGAGTCACAACACGCGTCCACGTCGAACGGGCCGTACTCCGCTGAGATCTCTTCGAACTTCTCCTTTACCAGTTTCCAGTCCTGCCGGTCTACCACGTTATCGTAGTGGGAGCTTGACGCGGGAAGGGAACTTTGTTTGCTGGGAGGGGAAGGACTAAGGGGAGTTGAGGGGGCTGGAGAGGGGGCTTGCTCCGGTTGCGAGCGAGAGCGAGTAGTGACGCCCGCAAGGGTGGCTTCATGCAAGGCGCGCTCCGCGGTGTGCAACGTCTCAGCTGCGTCTTCCCACAGGTCGGGGGTTTCCACCCAGGTGAGCCCATTCAGATGAGTGAGCTCCCCAACGACCATCGGGGGGCTGACCGGAGGTACAGACTCGTCTTCAGAGTCGGAGTAGTCAAACGTGGAGTCGAGCACCGAGATGGGGTCTTCAAGGGTCTTGACTTTAGCGGGCTCCTCGGACGGCTCTTCGTCGGTGTCGTCCTCGTCGATTGCACCGAATACTGAGGTGGGATCGGCGGGGGTTGAGCTCTCAGCCGACTCCCTTGGCACACTCTGACGAGGCTCGTCTGTGTCCCGGTCGACCACGCCCTTCTCCTTGAGCCCCTCCCTGGCGGATGACTGCTTGTAGTCTGGTCGTCTGGATTGGGCGTCCGGAACTACTAGGCATCGGCCAGGTACGTGCTCCATTTGGTGCACGCCCACTTCCACCAAGTCTTCATACCAGCGTGCCTGGCGTCGACTCAGCTCCCGAGCCGGCGCGAAGAGCCATTGCAAGGGTTTGTGGTCACCCATGAGTTTGAAGTCGGTGAATATAAGGTAATGCCTCCACGTCACTGTGGTGCAGTGGTGGATGGCGCACAACTCCCGCTCCCCAGCGTGGTAGTTCTGCTCGGCCGAGGAGAATTGCCTGCTCTCGAAGGCCAACGGCTGAAGACCTCGTCCCAGGTCTTGCATCAGCACGCCTCCTAGTGCGACCGCACTCGCGTCGGTCTGCACGCAAAATGGGCGAGACCCATCGGCTGCTGAGCGCTGGTCCGGTAGGGCGAGGATTGGTGCTGAAATCAATGCTGACTTCAATCGTTGGAAGGCTTCTTTCTCCTCCTTGCCCCAAGTCCATGGCACTCCCATCTTCGTGAGGCGAGTGAGAGGGTGGGCAATGTGAGCGAAGGACTGGATGTACCGCCGGTAAAAGCCGCACATTCCAAGGAATTGGCGCACGTGGGTGACAGTCTCGAGCTCCGGCCAGTCGCGAACCGAGGCAACTTTGTCGCGTTGGGGGCGACAACCTTCCTTACTGCACACGTGGCCAAGGAAGCGTACTGCTCGCATGCACAACTTCAACTTGCTTCGCTTGAGGTATACTTTGTGCTGGCGACAGGCAGCTAATACAGCTCGTACATGGCCGACATGCTGCTCAGGTGTGTCACTGAAAATCATGATGTCGTCCACGAACACTCTGCAGAAGGGTAGGTGTCCGAGGTACTGCGTCATCATTCTTTGCCACGTGCTTGGTGAGTTGCTCAGTCCCATAGGCATGACCAGCCACTCATAAGCTCCGAAGTGGGTGGTCATGGCTGTCTTCTCGATGTCCTCCTGTTCCATGGGAACTTGCCAGAATCCCCACAAGGCGTCTGCAGTGGAGAAGACGGTTGCTCCTTGTAGGTCATCGAGGAGGGTTTGTACGTCAGGAAGAGGGTACTTGTCCTTGACCGTGATCTCATTTATCGACCTGTAGTCGATAACCAAGCGCAACTCCTTAGGGTTGCTCGGCTTCGGCACCATAAGTACCGGACAACCCCAGGGAGACGCTGATGGACGGATGTACCCCTTGGCCAACAGCTCGTCAAGTTGTGCACGAAGTTGCCGAAGCTCCTCTTGCGACAACTTGTAGTTACGCCGATGTAGCGGCTGCCCACTCCAATCGGATCGCAAGCGAATGTTGTTCTTGTAGTCGCGGCTTTGGACGGAGTCAGGCAGCTCCGTACATATGACGTCCCTGAACTCCTCCTCAAGGTCGCGCAGCTGTTGCCATATCTCCGGGGACACTGTCTCGTCAATCTCGTCCGGCTCCTCCGCTTCCATGGCATGGGGCTTGGGCGGCGGTGACGGTGGTTCCTCGGCCACTGGAGCGGCCTGCTCTTGAGATAAACCTTCAGTATGGGGCTTCTCGTCGCTCCAGCGCACACGCTTGCGTCGCGGCCGACGTTCGCGGAGTAAGCGCCTTCCCTGCTCCAGCGCGGCTGCGGCTTCGGCATGCCAGGTGGGTGGTTTCCCTTGCGCGTGGTCGTCGATTGCTTGGGCACGTACGTGCTCAGGTAATAAAGCAAATGCTCCCAAAGCTTCGCGCTTGCTCTGGAAGAACCCCAGATGTAGGTTGTTGGATGGCGCATTGTCCGCCGGGGGGCCAACAGCACCCTCCAGCGCGACCACGTCAAAGTTTTGTGGACGGGTGGACTCCACTGTTGCGTACACCTTATCCAAGTGGTCCTCGTCACTGGTGCCTGGGCTGGGCCGCACAGATTCCCGGAGGAGTAGAGCGTCCTCGGCTTCGGAGTCAGTGTCTGACGCGGACATCAGCGCGGGCGCGTCCGTCTCACCCAGATCCGCTTGGGAGGAGTCCATGGCGCCCGCGACTTGGGCGTCTTGCTGCTCAGAGCTAGGCGTGGCGCGACGCTCGGACGAAGCGTCCATGGGCTTGGCGTTGGTCTCGGCGTCGGTCTCCTCGTTACAGGCGACCGCCCCGAAGGTGCCGTCGGGTGCTAGGTACACCACGAAGGCACACTCATCCTTAGATTGGAGGGCTCGAAGGTCCTTGCGTACCCTTTTGGGGTCCAACAAGACTCCTTGTACCAGCGCCATGGCCTTATCCTTGGGTCTTGAGGGGTCTGGCGTTCCCGGAGAGCAGCCTGTAATGACCACTCTCTTGCTTCCAGAACCAAACCGGATGGAACCCCATCGGGAGTAATCCAGGGTGACTGGGGAGTGGGAGGCTAGCCAAGGTCCTCCAAGGATAATATCCACGCAAAGATCAATGGGCATCACTCTGAGCTCCAATTGCTTGACGTACAACCCCTTGGTGGTCTCTGCTTGCAGTCGAGGACGGACGCACGTGTTGACATCGTACGACGCGCCGTCAGCTACTCGCACTCGCATGGGGTTTTCGTGAGGTCGAGGCGTCAGGGAGGGAATGCTGCGTACAGTCTTGTCCGAGATAATGTTGGTGGAGCACCCACTGTCCACCAGCACCTTTACGCGACGACCGTTCACGTACGCCCAGAACAACAACAAGGTGGGGGCCTTGGAATTGTTGATCTGTCGAGGTGGCGCTCGCGATGTTGATACAGCCGCCAAGAGATCACTCCAGCCAGGGCTCATGTCCCCACTGTCGATGATGCTGTTGAGCTGGCATACGAAGGGGTCGTCCTTGGCATGAGGGTCGCCTAGGTCAGGAGGGTCGTCCATGTCAGAGTCCCATGGTAACTCGTAGGTGCCTGCATCGGCCAAGAGCCCTTGGGCGGTGGCTGTCTGCACCAGGTCCCTGGGTGGGTGATCAGGTGGGTACAAGGCCACTTGGATGACCTTGTCCTTCGCTGCTCGCGCCATATCATTCGTCGCCAAGTCACTTGCGTACTGGAGGAGTCCGTCTTCTACTTCCTCTTGCGCTTGTTCCTTGGCTAAGATGTGCAGTAGCTCTTCGTCCATAGGAGAGTCCCGCTCCAAATATGGGAGGCCACTGGCATAATCCCGCTTAAGCTTCTCTCGTTGGCGAACCTTCTCCAGCCCACTGAGCCACCTCCTCCTTGGTGCTCCTTCAGCTCGAGCTGCATGGGTCGGTGACAGCCATGGTCGGGGGCGGTCACTCCGTGCGGTTGAGGTTGCCTCGACAGTCGTGCTGTCGTTAGGTGAGGGCGTACGAGGTCGACGCCCAAGCTGGATGTCTTGACGTCGTCGTCGGTATTCTTGCAGCCTTTTAAGTTTGTTAAGGGCTGCGGGTAAGGGTGATCGAGCTCGAGCTTCTCGCTTGTTGGCGGTGACCGCGTTGTGCGTTGGTGACCGCGTGGGTCCTCGGCTGCGTCGATGCCCGGCTCTCCAAAGCGGTGGGCTCGTGCTCCGCGGAGGTGTACGGGGCGGTGCAAGGTCCGTTTCTAGAGCCTTGATGGAGGACCTCAAGCCCCGTGTGCCCACTTTGGAGCGTAAAGCACTCGTCCCTTGCCCTCGGACAGCTCGAAATTGCCAACCTTGCAATGGTTGGCCCGTTGGCTCCAAGTGCACGCGGTAGCTCTCGGTCACCTTCAGGGTACGTCGGTGCCGCTTCTCAACGTGCTGGGAGTCGTCTGAGAGGTCCTCGCTCGTACACACTGGAGACTTGGCTTCCTTGCGAAGGCGAGCTTCGACCACTTGACGCTCCGGCGCGGGAGGAGGGCTAGTCATCGCCCGCGAGGGTAGCATGTTGAGCTCATCGGAGTCTAGGTATCCTGTGCAAGGAGCACTCCGCCTTTGACGTCGACGGGCTCTTCTCCACTTCTCCCGCAACTGCTGCTCCGAGAGGTAGGAGGGGGGCTCGTCGCGGGGATGGGGGTTCCACAGCCCGAGCTCATTGGGACTTGGAGGGTACTCCGAGCTCGAGGGAGTCCTCCGCGGCAAAATCCATTAGTTCCTTTGGCAACACCGCGTTGAGCACGTCGCAGTATTCATCCGTTTCCACTTCGTGCATGACCATGTCCAAAGTTTCAGCCAGAAGTGCCTTGGCCCACTCCTTCTTACGAAGAGCAGCCTGTGGGCACTCTCGAGCATAGTGCTCTTTGCTTTGGCACAACCTGCAACCAGTGTACTCCGGGGAGCCCAGACGTTGCCCAGTAGGAGTTGCACCCGCGGGACGATCTTCGGCTAGAGCTAGTAGCTCCTCCGAGACCTCCACCGCTGCCAGTAGCTGCACTGGCGCTCTCCTACTCGTCGCATTGTTCAAATGCAACTCCGCCTCAATGGCGTATTCCAGCGCTAGGCGTCGACTGGCTGGAAGGGCGCGGTCGAGGAGGATCAAGGGGGTCCCCTTCCGCTCGGCAATCTCGAACGCCTCCTTCCGTACCTCCGCGGATAAGCCCGAGAGGAAGACGTCCAGGAGGTCGGATTCCGGAACCGGTGTGGTGAGCTCGTGTGTCGCCAACATGGTCACTACGCGATGGGCTAGATGCAGTCCATCCCAAAACTCGCGCACTTTGCGCGGTGTCGCCATGCGTCCTTGAGTTTGGCGTACTCGGCGTAGGAACGAGCCCAAGGTGGCCATTTCACTCTTCAGCGGCACGATCAGCTTCGCCAGCGGCACAATGACCTTCTCAAGGTTCAACGACTTGTCCGCCTCGGCATCCAGGAGAACCCCTCGCAGCTCCGTTCCCTCAGAGCTAGGCGTAGGGAAGCAATGCTGGGTGATCTCCTTCAACAAGATATGCACCGAGAGAATCGGCTCTCCGAGCTCGAACGCTCCGTTGGGCACGTTGCACGGGGTGTTCATCGCGAGGAGCACCACTGGAAGGGCTAAGCACCTGTCGAACTCGTCTACGAACCGCAGCAGCGGGCCGAAGGGGTTCGTGGACCCCTCCAGCGGTGCTGAGTACAAGGACATGATGTCCTTCGCGGCCTTGAGGGCATACGAGTGCCTCGTGTACTCCTCTCGTTGCTGCCTGCCGTCGTTGTACGAGGACCTCCTGCTAGAGCCAAAGCTATACAACGTCTCGTCATCAGGGTCGTCATCTCCTCCCCCTCCGCTGCCGCCACGACGCGCGTTGGACCCTCCAGGGTCTCGTGAGGGGCGGTCGCCATGTTCGTCAGGGTTAGGCTCGTTAGGCGGCCCATTCCCCCCCCCTTGGTGCCCACCAGGTCCCCCTTGGTCGTCATCGTCGTCATCGTCTCCGCCGTCGCCTCCGCCACCCCCGCCCACGATCGTGGACAGCGGCTTCGGGCTCACTGTGGGGAATTGATCGAATGCACCCGGCCAAACTCCTCGTGTGCAATAGATACACAAGGGCACAAGTTGAGCGGCGACAGACATGTTTGACAGCGTCATCACGTCACAACTCCAGATGGCTACCGGAGGTTGCGGGCTGCGAGAACATCTTGAGCATGGGATGTTGGTGGTGCTGGACGCGACCTCGTCGTGCACGCTCTGGATCACTGCTGTGCCCAAGTGAGGTGGTCGAGGGAGTTGGGAAGCCGGTGCCTCCGAGATCGGTGGCCCGCTCCCTGACGCCAAGTCATGGTCTCGGTACTTTCTCGCCACATCGAAGAACATACGTTCCGCCTCGAGGTTGCCCGCGTGGCCACCTAACCGCTCCTCCACACGCGCCCGGATGGCAACGGCAGCGGGCGCGCTTATGGATCGCCAGTCCACCTTGGCCAGGCGGTCATGCACACTCGTGGGGGAAGATGCACGCGTGGAGGCGTCCTCCTCGAACGTCACGCCTTTGTGGCCTCGTACGTCAACAGTCGTGGCCGACGGGGGCACCATCAGAGCCTCGTGTTCAGCTTCTTGAGCGTCACTTGTGACGGTCGCATAGCTCGCGGGGGTATTAGGTGGTTGCCCTGGCCGTGAGTGCGCTCGTCCGTCAGCGGCTTCAAGTGCGGCCTGCACCACCATCTTGCTCTCCGCCACTTGTCGCTCCAGCAGTCGTTGATCTCGAGCTGCTTGGTCAAGTTGTTGGCGCTGCTCTTCCGCGGCGCGCTGCATTTCTCGAAGTTGTTGATGATGACGTGCAGCTTCCTCCGCCTGCGATGCTACCGCTTGTTCATGCTGATGTGAGACAGCGTCCGCGGCATGCTGCATGCGCGCTATCTGCTCCTCAGCCGATTCGAGAGCGGCTTGTCGCGCTTCTTGACACACCTTGGTGCGGAGCTCCTGCTGCATCCGAGTTGCTTCCTCCACGGCATTGTGCATGTCCATGCGCAACGCTGTGAGCTGCGCTTGGTGCGCAGTGGCCGCATCTAACGCGACTCGTTCGGACTCCTCTTGCAGCTCTCGTAGTTGCCGCTCGTGTCGCGTGGCTTGAGCTTGGCGCCGCCGTTGGCGTCCACCCTTTTGCCGAGAGCTCCTAGATGAAGAGGTGTGCGAGGCGTCAGAGGAGAGCGCTTCAGTAGAAGATGTTTGACACGATGAAAGTGTGGACTTCTCCTCACTGGACGTAGAGGTGGAGTCGTACATCAGTTTACCTTCGTCACTGCGACGTCGAGCCTTGGCGAGCTTGCGCTTGGCCAACTTCTGCCGCTTCCGCTCCTGCTTCGCCACCTCCTTCTCGTGGGCTAACTCCGTCAAAGCCTGGACACGTACAGCACGTTCTCGTTGTGTGGGTCGTGGGGCGGATGAAGCTTTTGATCGAGGTGGTTGTGGGGCGGAGTCAGCGGAATGAACGTCTTCCTCATCGATCGTGGAGTCATCTTCAGACGACAAGACGCCATAGGGGTTGCGGCTAGGTACAGATTGTACGCCATGCTGTTGAACACTTGCTCCCAAGGTGGTTGTACGCCTTAGAGTCTTTATCACCTCCTCGACGCTCACTCCCAACCGCACCAGCCTTGCAGGCCGGTTGGCTGGGATGGTCGTGACGAGTGGTCGTGCAGAGTGGAGGTGATGATAATGGTGGCTTGCTGAGGTAACATGCGACAGAAGGAGTCCGCGAGATGGGATCACGCGTTGCTCTCCACTCTTCGTTCTCAGCTGCACCTCCCATGTGATTGCAGCGATGGAGTCTTCTTGGCCACACAGGCGGCGAAGATGTCTGCGCAAGGTCGCCCATTGCTTCGGGGTCACGTCAGGCGTGTCCGTCAGAGCTGACCACTCGTGGAGGACTTCGCGCTTCACATGTTGTTCACGCTGGACCGCAAAGGTGGTGCACTTGGAAGCGAAGTCCACGGTAGCCTTCCACGCTTTCATACACTTCCTCACGTAGAACTCGGACCGGGCGATGTTGCACGCCGTGATTTCGAGAGTGATCTCTTTTACACGACGTTGTTCTTCTCGCCATGCACCCAAGAGCCGGGACGCCAATCGTGAACTTGCGTGTCCAGCAAAATCTTGCTTTTTGCGTTGGACCTGGTTCTTGCGGTGAACTCGCTCGTGCCATGCTGTAAGGGAAACACGCATGCGCGCGAGACGGGCACGTAGGTGCCATGTCGTAAGTGCAGATGAAACACGTCCGCTGAGCACTCGTGCTGTCCAAGTACTCCACCAATTACGCAATGCACATACCGCTAGAATATCCACTGCTACAGCTTGGCGTGCCAGCCTGACGCTCCACTCGTTCACGCTTGACAAACCGCGCTCGCCACTTGGAGGAGCACTTTCACGCCTAGGCGTAAATATGTTGCTCTCATGGGTCTGGTTTCCAACGAGATGCTCTGGTGCCAAAGGCAAATGGTCAACTACAGCTTCGCTATGAGGAGATGATCTCAAATTATGAGCGGTGGCTATAGCGACCGTGTTGAGCTCCTCGAGAGCTGGTTGGCTACGTTGTAGACCTGAGGCACCTGCACCCCCTGCACGCTGCTGGGGTGTAGAGTAGCACTCAAACGTACGTACAATGGAAGATACCAGCCCAGGAGAGTCACGCGAGCCGTCGGGGAAATTCGTGGGCGTGGCAGGCAGCGATGCTTGGGTGCGACGTTCCTCTCGAGGTAGAGGCGCGCTCGCCAAAAGCGCGTATTCGCCCTCCAGAGAGCGTTGTACTGCTCCCCCCCCCTGCTGCCCCGCCGCGCCCCGGCTGGCGCCTCCCATTCCGGGACAAAGTACGGGGTGGGCCCCAAAGCCCCAAGCCCATCTCGGAGCTGAAACACCCGGGCCGAGCTAGAGAGCCCGGAGGGCCCAGAAGCAGCCTCCGCCACCCCCGAGCGCCGCTGAGGCGGAACATACAGCGAAGAAGCTTGCCGTGAAGAGGACATTGAAAACGTTGCCTAAGCTGGTGGAGAAACGCAGCAATCTGATTCTGAAAAATCTGCCAGCGCTTCCGCCGTACAGGCGTATAGTGTTAAGTGCGAAGACGCAGGATCCCAACAGCAAATAAACAACTGCCGCTGCCAAACCCCAATCAAAGCTTTCCAGCAAACTCGAAGAGGTAAGATGAAAACAAACTGAGCCAAATTGGTTAACGATCGGCCCACGGAAGTCAAAGCAACGTCGCAGCGCGATACCACCCAGGGTCAGTCACTGTCAAGAACGCTAGAGCGCTGCAGAGCCTAAGGGCAAAGAACGCAAGCCGCATCCGCCAATTCAGAGAACATTTTCGAATTCCAAAGCATAAAATTGCGTAATCCCACTCAGTCGCAAAGACACTCGACGAAGAACACGCACGCCAGCGGAATAGCGCTAATCTGAAGTTGCATCACGCCAATTCCAAGCCCAAGAAGAACCTTGCGAACACATCCCAATTGAGAGGGTGGTGTAGACGAAGATTCGCGGAAAACGCTGACTAATTGGCACAATTCCCGAGAAGAATTAACGGCGCAAAACTGCCAGTGAGCAAGAACAACGACGAGTCGTTGACTAGCGCGTCAAGAGCGATAACTCAAGGGCCAGAGCCAGAAGTAGAATTTCGACCATTCTCAAACCCGAATTTAAGCAGCACCCGCAAAAATTGCCATAATTTGTAAAGGTAATTCGAAAGTCCCAAGCGCAGAGCGAACGCAAGACGAAAGATAGCGCAGGGCGATTGTATTTGTGGCACACTGTGCCACAGTAGGAGGCCTCACACTAGGCGAGCCGAAATTGTCCATCACAGATCACGGCGCGAAGATAGTATAAGTTGCATCTGATAATTCTAAGAACATTTGTTGCTGAGGAATAAACGCCACAACGAACATCTGAGCGAAGAACTGCGTGCGCACCAGGCACTCACAGCAGATAAGACTGCAAAGCACGCGCAGCTGCACGAAGAAACCATCATGAAGCAATTTGCGAAGAAAGATCACGCCTCACAAGTAATTTGAAGAAGAATTTTGGCAGTGCAACAAGTCATCTCGCCGAAAGAAGCCGCAAGCAACGTTACTTGGCCAGTGCGACCCAAAGCTATGTAACGCGCCAGTAACTCGAGAGCCCAAACTCCATCCGAAAAACTAAGGCACACGTAAATTTGACGGAAAAGTCACAATCTCAAAGTAGAAAAATTTTGTGGAAGCGGTGGTGGTGGTGGTGCGTAGCACACTGATACCATTTTGTGGGAGGACTGCTCCTCACAGGGCACTGTAACTACTGATGGGAGTCTTATATGGACTGCATATAAAGACTAACTGCCTAGGTACTGCTAGGTCAGCTCTTTAGACATAGGACTGCTATGTCTAGACTTACTACATATATTTGCATGTAAGAATTAGGTATTATATTTGACTTTTGCCATGCGGCTGTTTTTACTCTAGAAATCTCAACTGTTTCTTTGGCCTTGGCCATTACTTATTCACTCAGCTCTCTGAGGTAATCCTAGTCAGCATGGCCAAGTCTCATCAACCTATCATATGCTTGTACTACATTATCATGCAGTATGATGTGCCAGTATTCTACATGTCACATTATTACACAGTACAGTGGTACTGTGTACTCCCATATAAGGGGGGTCTCTTCCTCCACAGGGGTCTCGGGCGCTAATGCTGTAAGGCGCGTATGACACTTCTGGCATGTATGACATTGCTGAGTCATCCGCGCATGACACCGTGTGTTGTCCTAGCACACACAGCCAATCCAGGATGTTTATCCCAAAATTCTCCAAGAGTTATTCATGTTTTTTCAGTGTCATATGAAAATAGCTAATATACCGCCCTATGATGGAAGTCATCTCCTTCAACGAGGGGAAGTGGTTATGCTGTAAAATTGACCAATCTGATCATCATAAAAGTGACAGATTTGAGAAAATCGATTGAAACTTGTATTGAAAATAACTATTCCTTACAATAAGGTATTGCACCTAAGGGAATAAGGGTTTCATCGTCTGAAATAGGAAAAGACTTTTACATTGACTCTAGTTCCTGAATCCAGAATCGCATAGAAAAATATTCTATCCTGTACATATAGAAAGCACATTAGATTCAGATTCTGAACATTTAAGTGGGCTTGAATGCACTCAAATTTGTACTGAGTTGCAATTGTCCAAAGTTTTTACTCTGACATCATTACTTATTTGTGTAATAGCATACAATGGTATAAACCATCCACATATAGATTGACACCATATTTGTAATTTTATATCATTTTGGCACATAAGACAAGCATGCTTCATTAAGGAATGAAAACTCTTTCAAAGTTCATTCTGGAATATTCAGAAATTTGTTGCCTCATCCATTAGGCCACGAAGTTTTGGAAAACCCGCAATCTGCATATGGTCTCCAAGCACAGTTCATCCTCATTCTGAAAAGTGACAGAAATTTTATAGTCATAAAACAAGTCACAATTCTATCGGATTGAAATGACACATTCATCATTCATATTTCTTTATCATAACAAGTCTCTGAATAGTGTTTGCCCAAAAATAAAATGGGCACCATTGAGATAAGTGATCATGTGCTGAAGAATATACACATATCACTAAGCAATGCCATGTTCTATTCATAATGAAATGACATGTCAGCCATCCATCAACTACGAAAATACAACTCGTAGTAAGTTGTTGTCATTACGGACACTTCTTGATTGACTCTCCATTAGCTTCGATACCAAAGTTAACTTCGGTACTGATTTCTTTGTTCATCATTATCCAGAACCATTGTCTAAGTTGGGTACACTATAGTAACCCTGAACTGACAAAGTATGTGGGCTGCAACCCAACGACTGCATTTGACATCATCTGGCATTTGCCACATTCAAAAATGTCAGGCATATTGCCAATATGACGTAGAGAGAATCAATGTTCAGATTGACATTGTTACCTCTAAAGCATTCGATGAGTAATCTCAGTCTGATTCTCTATCAAACCATTTTTCACATAACATAATGATTGAATAACATCCTCCATCACCATCTGATTGGTTTGATACATCTCTTTTTACGAAGGGGAGGAAGAGTATAGATTCATTCATTTTTTATACAGCTGCCACAAATTGATTTACATCATTGTGATTTGCTTGGAAAATTAAAATTTTTATCAAAAGTTCCAGCATCTGTGTATAGCAGCCATTAAGTTGATGACACGGTACATCATGCCGATTGAAACATCAAATGAAGTCTTATTTGACTTACTAACACATGAAGTTCATTACGAGGAAATCATAGATACATATTTCTCCGGCTCTATCATTTTATGAAGGGCACTGACATGGGATAACGATGGTTTTTCAAAGGTGAATAAGCTATATTGTAAGCTTACGACCATCACTTTGACGTCAACAGCCTGAGATGCTGATTGTCGAAATTCAAGAGTTGAAGGATTCGATGAATCAACCTTGATACATGTGTTTTGATTGATAAATTGTTGATCCATGGTTTCTCCCCAAATCTAGAGAAGCTGGCACACAAGTTGTTGCCAATGTCTTAAGGAAAGCATCTGAGCAAAGGATTGCTAGTTGTGCCATCAGGCATCGAATTCCATAACAGCAAAGCCGAGTGAGTAAATCCGCCACTCTAGCTATTTGCCCGTCATTCCTTCCAGGTTCATGACAAGAGACAATTCATCAAAGTCATACACCAATGCATAAGTCGCATGCATGGTTGCACAGTTTGTATCCGAATGGCACACCATTCCATCAAGGTTAAGCATCTTGACAGTAACACTGGCCAACCAAAAGCCTTCCTGTCTTCGGATATCTTGAGCATTCTCATTTCCAACTCTTTGGACTAGGAAGCATCATGACTGTGTCTCGCCAGGACGCTAATCCTCAAAGCCGCACACTTGAGGCGAGCCTTATGAGACAGTGACCTTTGGCTTGTGGGGCGTCAACCCCTTATCAAATCCTGAACACTTGTTAACACCTGGATAAATTTATCATGATGCAACTTAAGTGGGATTATAAGTTCCATATAATCATATTGTCTACGTATGTTGAAGGCATAACTGCCGCATATGGTTACAATAGGTCGCAGCTTCTATAACATTGTGGCTTCTAAGTCAAAAGCTGATAGCCGATGACTTTTGCCAATAATTGCCGACCAAATAATAATCAGACCGTGGAAACATGTACCCAAGAGGTTTTCGTCCATCGGTCACATATATATATCAGGGCTGCATCCCAAGAACTGCAGGGCTGCATCCCAAGAACTGCAGGGCTGCATCCCAAAGACTGCGATGCACCTTCGGTGCAATGGGCTGCAACCCGAGAACTGCAGGGTTATATCCCTAACATTTTTTACCCTGCATCAAATTGATATGACAGGAGCAGGAATTGATCCTTCCTTGCTAAGGTGTAGTGAGCCTTGTATAAATCATACCCTTACACAGATACGCATATGCGGGTACCAATATCTGTGAAAAACTGCTAATGCTACCTTTGCCAAAACCGTGGTTTGTCATCGGATTCTTGGCCAGTCATCCGAGCTACCGGAGATATCGACTGAGGTAGACGGAGTTGTGATCCTAAGTTGTGCTTGACAAACATAACTAAAGAAATTTCACATTAGTACGTGGCGAATCCATTCTCACTCATCGCGATAGATGTTCGTCAAAGCGCGCGTACCGGACCAAATATTGAGGAGTTGAGCAGACCGGGTAAAGGATTATAAGTCCAATCCCGTTAAGCAGGGCCACTCCGTTTGCATTAAAAACAAGCCCCAAAAATCGGGCTCCCCGTTGCCGCCTGTGAACCTCCATAGTAGCTTCAGGAGGGGAGGAAGGGTTGGGTGCACTATATATAACTGTGGAAACATGTACCCACGGGTTTTCGTCGATCAGTCATATATATAAGGCCGAGAATCGTGCGATTATAAATCGTTAAATCGTGGGATCATCGTTCGCAAAGAACGACGGCTAGCGCAAATAATCCGTAACGTAGACTTCGGATGCTTTGAATCGTCTAGCACATACATGATAACGTGTGGATCAATCAGTAATCCAGCGTAGGATTGTATCGCGAAAACGCTCTTCATTGAACCTTGGAACGTCACTCAACGATACGATTTCCGGAAAGGTGGGCTGCATCCTAAGGACTGTATGGCTAAATGCCTAAGGTGAGGGACTAAAGTGGACTCAGTTCCCCCCAATAACCTAAAAACACCATGAGGGACGCCTCAAATCGGTGTAAGAAGACTGGTACCAGCAAGAAGCGACAACAACAAAGACATCAAAGACATATACAAAGGTATGCCCGTTGTGAGGTCACAACTCTCTTAAGAGGGGAGATCTGTCAGGGTTATGACCGATGACATATGTGTCATACATGTCATACGTGTCATACCTGTCATACATGTCATATATTATTATGACAGTCGGTCATGTCATATATTATTATGACAGTCGACAGTATGGTCGATCATGACTGTACAGGTCGAGTCGCGTCATACATTTATGACAGTCGTCAGTACGGTCGACGATGACTGTACATGTCGCCAGATGATTATGTCATATCATCAGGCATCCCTGTCATCGAGAGTTCGTATGATTGAACTCGAAGATGGCAAAGTAAAGATACATCTTGGAAACAAACCAAGAACCATCTTTAGCTTTCAGCATGCGCAGAACTCGCATGTGCAGCATGAACGAACTAGTCGTTACTACCATGCTGGTCGTTCAACCTACGTCTCGGGTTCACAACCCAATGGCGGTACCATCTAAGATGATGGGTGACGTAGGTATAAAAGTGAGGAAGCGTTGTGCTTCAGCAGATCTTCTTACAGAGACTGCACTCACAAACCCGCTCATCCGTACACTCGCATTGCTGTCCAACTTTGCAGTGTTTCTTTTGTATATTGATAATATATTCACGGCGCTTGTATCTACAGCCGTATCACTGCTATTGGTGTTTTGGGCCTTGCTGAAGGGACAGCGAGTGCGCGTGCTGGTGGATTCTGGTGCCTCGGATGAATTCATCTCCAGTGAGTGTGTCAAGAGATTGAACCTCACGGTTCGCGCTAATGGGACGCCGCTGAACGTTACCCTCGCGGATGGGTCAGTGCAGACTTCTGCGCAAGTCGCTTACGGCAAGCTGACAGCGGAGACTTCAGAAGGGACGTACTCCGAGGTCATCAAGATGCGAGTACTTCCTCTGGGCATCAAGGTGGACATTGTACTTGGAGGAAGGTGGTTGAGACACCTCTCGCCGGTCACGCTGGACTACGATGGGTGGGGATCAGTCAAGTTTCGCCATCATGGCAAATCTGTGCGGATACGGGGATGTTCGCCGGGGCGTAGCTCCACGCGCAAAGGCGAGAGAACCGCCATGGCTCTGGAACCGATGGTAATGTTATCAGCGGCCCAAGCGACCAAGGAGATCAAAGCCTATCGGCGCAGATACGCGGGAATGGACAGCGCCGCAACGCCACACGACATCTTAGTGGCCTATGCGACACCTTTGGTAAGGACTTCGATGTTATCAGCGGTGGCCACCAGTGAGAATTTAGAGGACCCTTCCATCTCCCCAGAATGGAGAAAGAAGTTTCAAAAGCTGATCGAGTCCTTTTCACCTCGAGTAATTCGCGAAGCGCTGCCCAACTTTGACGCCCTGCGAAAAGATGAAGTGGCCCATGTGAGACTGCAAGAGGGCTGGAATGGCATCGCGCCCGCTAAGAGACCCTATAATAAGATGTCCATGGTGGAGCTGACTCAACTGCGGGAACGCCTGGATGAACTCCTGAGCAAGGGCTATATCAGGCCTTCCTCAAGTCCGTTCGTTGCACCAGTGCTGATGGTTCCCAAGCCTGGGAAACCTGAAGTACTCAGAATGGTCTGCGACTTCCGAGCCATCAACAACCTGACCGTCAAGGACAAATATCCACTTCCCGACATTCAGCAGTTGTTCGACTCCATGCACGGGGCCAAGTACTTCTCCTCCTTCGATGCAGTCGATGGGTTCTGGCAGATGGCCATGGCGCCTGAGGATGTGGAAAAGACTGCGTTCACTTCTCCCTATGGCTCGTATGAGTGGTTGGTGATGCCCATGGGGTTGACCAACAGTCCTTCCTGCTATCAGCGACGCATGCAGCGCGCTCTGGGACATCTTCCTTTTGTAAGAATATTCCTGGACGACTGCATCCTCTTCAGCAACACCTTGGAGGAGCATCTTTCCCATCTCCAGCAATTTCTCGAAGTCTGTGAGAACCAGGGCATCTACCTCAAGGAGTCTAAGTGTCAACTACTGCAGACCCAGATACGCTTTCTGGGGCACGTTATCTCACGTGAAGGAAGTCAACCTCAACATGACAAGCTGGCCGCCATCAGGGACTGGCCCGCTCTGGAAAACGCCACGCATGTGCGCCAATTTTTGGGGTTGGCTGGGTACTACCGGCGGTACATGCTGGGCTTCTCCGAAGTAGCACAACCTTTGATCCAGCTCACCAAAGGGGATGTCGCTTGGCTATGGGGACCCATGCAGCGTTGGGCCTTCGAGGAAATTAAGAAGGCGCTATGTTCTTCCCCCACTCTGGCGCTACCCGATATGAAAGCGGCGGCCGAAGGACGGCATCCTTTCGTGGTACAAACTGACGCCAGTGGAGTGGCGCTGGGGGGAGTACTGATGCAAGACGTGGGAAATGGATTGCAACCTATCGCCTTTGAGAGCAGACAGTTTAATGGAGCCGAGCAGAACTACCATGCTGGCGAAAGAGAACTCTGCGCTCTCCATCACTGCACTACGCAAACTTGGAGACACTACCTCATCTGGACCGAGTTTCAATTGCAGGGTGACCATAAGCCCCTAGTCTGGTTAATGGCACCTGGACAACCTCTCAGCCGACGCCAAGCCCGATGGTACATGGATCTAGTGGAGGTAGGGGTACCCGAGATGGAGTACATCCCTGGGGCGCTACTCTGGGTTCCAGACGCTCTGTCCAGGCGACCCGACTACAAGGAAATCTCCGCGAGAGAAGGACTGGTAGAAGCTGGCTTTGTGCACCCGGTTACTGGGAAACCGCAGCGACCTCCCTCGGCCGCGGACACCGTCAGCAAGTTCAGACCTGCAGCTGGTAAAGAGTCTCGCCAAGGACGCGCTCCACTGGGAGTGGTAGATCCCAACAAGTTGAAGGAACGCAAGTCCAACAGCGCCAAGACCAAAGATCCTGAACCAGTCCTCGCGTACAGTGGGGCTCTCACCTGGATGGACTCCCCTCAACTCTGGCTGGACGCACTACATACTTTGCAGCTGGCCGAAACCGGGTACGAGGAAGCAACCCTGGCAGTTCAGACGCGCTCTGGCAAACTGACAGCTTCCTCGCCTTCTTCTCCCAGGAAGACCCCTGCTGATAACTCAGCGACGCCGAAGTGCAGCGAGGCCTCAACCAGACTCCTGGAGCCCAGCGACCGACAGGACTGGAAGTTCCGTGCGGACATGTTCGAATTCTTGAGTCAAGAATATGGACCTTTCGAGATGGACGCCTGTTGCGACTTGGGAGGAAAGAATCGTCAGGTTAATCGCTACTGGACGGACTGCTTGAAGGAAAACTGGCGAGGGTTGAACGTCTGGTGCAATCCTCCCTTCTCCTCCAACCATTTGACCATTGAGGCCGTACTGAGGAGATATGTGGAAGAATGGCGTCTGGACCCTGAGAATACTTCAGCTCTCTTTGTCCTTCCTGATTTTCAGTCTCGCATGCCCCAGTGGCGGCAGTTGTTCAGATCTGCGGGAATGAGAGTGGAGTACATTATTCCCACCGATGACGCTCAAGGAGAACCTGTGCAGATGTTCGCTGCTCCGGATGGAGCCCTTCTGGATCTTCCTTGGCCCCTGTTAGTGGTGTACGCCCCGCCAGCTCGACAGCGGGTCAAGCGGGAAAGGAAGACGAGTTCACCTCCTCCTATCGTGCGTACTGGAGAAGCGGCCAGCGTTCGAGACCTGCATCAGCAGATATCAGGAGGCCAGTTTCTCAAAGCGCTGCAAGCGGAATATGGGCGACCTGGTCCACTACAGACTTTGAGGAAGGAAATCCAAGAAGCTCCGCATCAACGCACTCGTGACTTCTGCGTGGTAGGAGATGTGTTGTGGAGGGTGAGCGCTGGACGCTATCAGTTGGTACTGGGAGAAGATTCACCGCTTCGCGAGGTAGTGCTGCAAGAAGCGCATGCATCTGTTTCAGCTGGACACGCGGGCAGGGACAAAACTCTGGAACGAGTACTGCGACGCTTCTGGTGGAAAGGGGCAGCGGAAGATGTGGGACGCTGGGTTTCATCTTGCGCTATCTGTCAAGCGGTGCGACCGAGAAATTCCTACCCGGATGGATTGCTGAACCCCCACACTATTCCTACGCGACTATGGCAAGTGGTCAGCGTGGACTTTGTCACTGGACTCCCAGTCACGGCGCGGAATCACGATGCCTTTGCTACTTTCACTTGTAAGCTCATCAAAATGGTTCACATTATCCCATTGAACTTCCAGGACAGCTCCGCTGAGGTTATAGCTCGAATCTACTTCGACCACATCTGGAAACTACATGGCACTCCTATGAAGATTGTCTCCGACCGGGACCCTCGTTTTCAGGATGCTATGTGGAACGAGTTGATGAGACTTATGGGAACCAAAGTGGCCTCCACCACGCCTTACAACCCTCGTTCGGACGGACAAGCAAGCTGAACATACCAACCGAGTGGTAGAAGACATGCTACGGTCTTTCGTAGGCAGCAATCCGGAGGACTGGGACTTGTGGTGTGCTAACGTAGAGTTCGCCATAAACGATACGCGGAGCGATGTAACTGGCTTTACCCCGTTTGAGTTGGTTTTGGGGCACTCGCCTATGTCGCAGCTGGACCTGTTCCTGCAAGCGGCTGCAGGACAACACTCCAAGCGTAAGGGTGGAGAAGGTACCGCACACGAGATGGCTAGTAAATTCGCGGCTCAACTGGAGGACGCCCGCACTAAGCTGGAACTGGCGCAGCAACGCCAGCGACATCAGTTTGACCAGCGTCTACAACACCACCAAATCCTTTCAGTTGGGAGACTTGGTCTGGGTAGATGCCAAGCATCTCACGGAAAATATCATGAACCGCGAATCCTTCAGGAAGCTGGGACCTCGCTGGCACGGGCCCTTACCCATCACCGAGAGGTTCTTCAGTGACCAGCAGCGAGAGCTACCCGAAATTGACAGAGGTGCCCCAGTGGCTTATCGGCTCAAGTTGCCCCCTAAATGGCGTATCCACGACGTCTTTGCGCAGCATCGCCTCAAGGAATACCGCACCGCGGATGAAGCTTTTGCGCTGCGTCGGCAAATACCTACTCCTGCCAAGGTTCTCGTGGATGGACAATCCCAGACACATGTGTCTAAGATTCTGGCTCGAAGAGTGAAACCTACGAGAGGAGGCAAGGAAGTAGAAGAATTTCTGGTTCGCTGGACTGGGTACTCTAATGCTCATGACTCCTGGAAGACTCGTGAGTCGTTGAACTACGGGGGTGAACTCGAACAGCTCACAGAGTTCGAACAACTGAGACTATCCCGAGAAGGACAAGCCCGTGAAAAAGCCTTACAGGAGGTCAGAATGCAGCGGAAGCAAAGGCGGGAACGCGCCAGAGCTCTAACCTTCCTGGACACCTCTGATGAAGGGGAACCCACTTCTCTGGACAACTGCCTACCTTGGGAACAATACTGTCGCTCCTCTGACGCCTTTGTGACGCATCTGGCTCTTCTGGACTCTGTGGTCTCGACACGCGAGTTGCGACTACTAGTACTTTTCAGTGGTACAGGTAGTGTGGAGAGAAGTTTCCTGTCATGTTATCCGAAGAGCACCGTGGTCACCGTAGATCATGATCCTCGCTGGCAACCTACCTACGCTGAGAAGGTTCAGGACTGGGACTTCAAGCGTTACGCGCCTGGTTACTTTGACCTCATCTGGGCTAGCCCACCGTGCACAGAATACAGTCAGGCTAAGACCACTGGGGTGCGACAACTGCGACAGGCTGATGCCTGTGTACGCCGTACGCTCCAAATTTTCGACTTTCTCAAACCCAAGCATTGGTTTATGGAAAATCCGATGGGCAGGTTTCCCTTTGCGCTGCGATTTCGACCCGTAGTTCGCCGGTTACCTACTCCGTTGTATTGCTCTTACTGTATGTATGGCACTGGCTACCGCAAGCCTACTTGCATCTGGACGCAGTCGCCTCCTCCGGAGGACCTGCGATACTGTACGATGGATACTCCTTGTCTTCACCAACAGACTCTGGGATCACATCCGGAAACTGCTCAACTGGGGCCTCATCCTGGGCAACAAGGAGCGGGAGTCTCCGCTGATGTATACCCTCTGCCCTCTGGATTGCTTCGCCAACTCTTCGAGCACCTGTTCGATCAGAAAAGCATATCACGCATCCATACGCATGGCTGATCTGTATCTGGATCTTAGCTGCTGTACAAACGACTCTGAGTTATCATCTCTTTGTACTAACAAGCTAAGAGGGGAGGAGTTGTGCCAGGGAACACTAGCCATGCCAAGCCATACGATTGGCATATTGTATTTATGCGTACTGGGGCAGTGAAATGGCAATGGGCTCGGAAGGGGACTCCCGAGCCATTGACTTCGTACTATGGGGAGCGAAAGCCTGGGCTCGATTATAGCTGGCAGCATATTATCGTCCACCCCTCTGGTGCGCTACGCCGCTGGGAGCGTAATAGGGGCGGCGGCTGGTTTCTGGAATGGCTGTTTACTCGCATTCTCCCCACGCCGCTACCCTTACGCGCCCCGGCGTGCCACCTCCCATCAGGCTCTCTACGTGATGGTTTCTACAAGATCCAGAAGGTCCCTTATGAGGGACTCCGACATCGATGCCTCCTTGAGGCTGACCGACGCGGTGCGCAACACGCCGACGGTCAAAACCCCGACTTTTGCGTATCCCGCACCTACTTCCAACGAGGACGCCGACGTTGCCACCCGGAAGTATTTGCAGGAGCAGTCCAAGCTCGTTGACGAAATCTACAAGCAGCGGCTGCATCGGTCTTGGGCCAAGGGTATCCGCGAGGATATCCTTGGGGACAAGAAGCATTATTTCAGCGGCACGGCTGACGCGAACCTGCTCTCCGACATGGTGGTGCAGCTTCGTACAGAGTTCGCGTCCGCTGGACTGGAGCTGGCCTCGTTCGATCTGGACGAGCCTATGGCTCTGGTGGTGAGCAAGGTCAACGGCTTGCTCTACGACGTGCTCCAGCTGGTCATCGAAAAACACAGCAGCGCCCACGTCTGGCTTACGGGTACGGACGCATCTGCTGACCGAGATGGACGGCGTGCTCTGGTGGACATCATCAAGCGCTGCGTTCCTGTGGCGTTACGGGAGTCTTTCCAGCAGGAGCATGCGGCGCTCAACTATCCCGCCAACGTTGACCCACAACCTGTTCTAGCTCGAGAGCAGCGGTTGGTACGGGACAACAAGGCAGCTGACTGGACGCCCACCGAAGCCACCAGGAAGCTCAGCTTGTACACCCGGCTTGACCCGGTGTTCTACGCCGCGGTTAAGGTGCGCTATCCCATGGTGGCCGATCTTGCGACGGTTTCCCTCGGTGCCCTTCGCGCTCTCGTGGTTGAGATTTACCAGGCATGGGCGGCGACGGAGGTCGGGAAGGCTGCCCTGGCCAGCCCCTTTTCTGGTGGTGCGTCGGCTTTGCTCTCCAGCGACGAGCACCAAGTGCTCCTCGGGAAGATCCAAGAATTGACTGAGCTGGTGCAGCGGCAATGCGGGGCGGCTCAGCCGGTGGTGCAGCGGCAGCGGGATCCGCCGCAGCGGCAGCACGGGCAGCGACCGCAGGGACGCCAGCCGCAGCGGCAGGGGCAGCCCCAGCGAGGCTTTCGCATGGGTGTGAACAACCCACCCGCCGTGGGCTTCGATCGCGACGAGCAGCGGGCAAAGCCGCTCTGTGCTCGCTGCAAGAAGTCGGGTAAGGACCTTTACCACTTCTACCGCGACTGCCCTCTTGGCGGTCGCCAACATTCCCCTGGCACGGCCGCAGCCTTCTGCATTCCCATCGACGACGAGAATGCGGAGGGTGTGCACGCCCTCGCCATGTGTGCCGTGTTCCAGGAGGCAGCGGATGAGGGTGCGGACGCCTTTGCCCGTGCGGCGACGGTGTACGGCCCGCCGGCAGTGCTTTGCGGGGGCGTTGTGGGGGGCATTGACGTGTCCGCCTACGGCTTCTCCGTGGACACGGTGCCACCGGTGACGGGGACGCCCGGTGAGGACATCCTTCAACGGCTGGACGACCTCGCGGCGGAGGTCAACGCGGCCGTTGAGCCTAAGGTACACTACACTCACGCCTCCTTCCTGCCGTCTGGGGGTGTTGACACGCAGGCTTCGGCTCTGGTGTGTGACTCTGCCGAGGCAGGTGACACACCGGATAAGCAGGTTCCGGCAGGTGGTGCGGCGGCATCGGCATCAGCCGTGCCGGCCCCTGCTATGCCTGTCCTGGAGGACAAAGAGGAGCTCCTGAAGCTCTACGGCTACGGCGAGCCCGTGTCCCTTCAATCGGCACGGGTGACCACTACGGCGAACACGGACGGTGAGTTCAAGGGCGTTGTGGAGAATGTCAACCGCGCAGCGGTTGTGCCGGTCGACCTGACTGGCTACGACACGGATGATTACGAGGACCTCCCCGACGGTAGCTTCAGGCTGAGGCCGCAGGCTGTCTTGGCGGATCACGCGCGCCAGCCGCGGGCTCCTGCCATCTCGGCGAATCATGCGTCGGAGCCCGCAGCCCACGCACCTCCCTCTGGTGGTGCCGTTGGTGGCTACTGCCCGGCAGTACTTGTAATAGTACTGAAATCGTGTTCAGTACTATTACAAGTACTGAATCCCCGCGAATTTTTTCAGGCATCTCCGTTGGTTCGGTTGGGCTACCATCCATATCTTGGCACATTTATGACCTAAACTAATTTGCCATATGCTCCATTGGTCGATATTCCACTTGGAGGCTTCTCACTGGACGTATATAACACAATGGGCAGTGATTTTCCGGATTACCTGCTTGACAAATATGTCGAAAATGACATGCCTCTTTCAATAATTTTTTTCAGGCACACCACACCGCCGAATCAAGTGGGAAAGCATTCAAATTGAAGGCAGACATCATATCTAATCACTCACATATCATGGAACAATTTGGTATCATGATACTAATTGTATATATTGTTGTAAACTTCCACCTTCCATGTGAAAACCTATTATATTCCAAGCGATCCAACGTGATTCAAGTAGCATGCAAATGTTCATTCCAACGGGTACCCAAGCGCCGTACATCGCCCACACATGATTCAAAATAATATTTTGGACTATAACCAGCATTAAACTGGGCCTATAGGTTGTCGGGGATGCATGGCTGAGTGTCGGTCATGCGCTAAGACCTCGCTGTCAGCACAGGTGTACGCGTACGCAAGTAGCATGCTAGGAATCGCCCCAACGGGCGCCCTAGCGCCATATATCGCACGGGCATGATTTGATATGATAATTCGGACTACGAGACGTACTGATTTGGGCATGGTTGATAATGGAGGTGCATGATTGAGTGGTGGGGACGAGGTGCTAGGGCCTGGTAGACAGAGTACCAGTACGCATACACAAGTAGCATGCTCGTAATCATCCCAACGGGTACCCAAGCGCCGTACATCGCCCAAACATGATTCAAAATAATATTTTGGACTACGAGAAACTAATTTTGTGGCATAATGTAGGGGGAAATAATTTTCGGGGAATTTAGCATGGGAGGGGGCACTACAGGGGAGCTGAAATCAGTCCTGGCTCAAAATTTGGGTGTTACAGCCATACACATACATATTTTTTACATTCCTATCGTGCATAATGTACACAAATGTCACATAACACTTTATAGGTCACACAGTTCCAAGTATTGAGGAAGTTATGGCTGTTTAGGGTTTGGGTTTGGGTGTGCGGAAAATGATATGTTTGAGGGGCCGCCAACAACCACGCTTGGCGATAGGAATGACGCATTTAATGCATGCTATGCATATGGAAAGGCCATGAGCAAGTAAATTTGTCATCTATACATGTATATCGAATTTTAGAAGCCTTCACGACCGCCATACTGTGACTTATGTTCTTATGTCACACGTTCGCGCGGAGCCAATTCAATAATTTTCGTCCTTGAAAAAAGTGAATTTCGGATTTCTGGCGGGTGTGGGTCATATTCCATCACCGCGCGGGCCCAAATTCATATCAATCACGCAAGTGACTCGCTAGATATCTTCAATACCTTCCAATATCGAAACATGATGGTTGGTTTGACCTCCAAGGCCTCGCATGAGGGTCTCTCAAGGGTTATAGTGTCCAGTACTTGTAACAGTACTCAGCAAAATAAATTATTTTCAGGCATTTTACCCATCGAAAGCGCGCTCAAAATACACCACCTTAAACTTGATGGTGGCATGTATACACGTTTTCAGAAATTCAAAAGGGTCATAAATGAATTTTCTGAGATGTGGTTTGACCTATATGACCAAGTTTAATGCCGGCTACGTCTATTTTACTACGGTACTTGTAACAGTACTGAAGCTCCGGGCAGTAGCCATTGGGGATTGGTGTGACGGTGCTCGCCGCACCTCTGGTTGCGGCAAGCCACCATGGGGCTTCCCCGCTCAGCCGGGTATGTGGGGGATGCCCTTCCTTCTTTCCTTCATTCTCTTGATTTCCGTCATGGGAGTGGGAGCTGCCACCTTCACGGTGGCCAACGAGACCGACCTTCTGCAGGTGTCAGGTGAGGCGGCACCGCTTGATCCGGTGCCGTGTGCTGTTCCGCCTCGTCTCCACCGGCGGGAGCAGAGGCGGCAGGGCCTCTATGCGGCTCCGGTGCCGTGGCATCCCGGGCCGCCGCCGCCTGCGGTGTTGTTTGAGGACGGTCCTCCGCTGTCGCCGGCATCGTCTTCGGATGACGAGGCACCACCGTCGGGCAGCACTTGGCAGCACCCCGGTGCGGTGCAGCCTCCCGTGATCGACGAATCAACAACACCGAATCCGTCAAATTCTCTGGCGAATGATTTTTCAGTGATCGACACCTTACACTTTGGCCGCCCCGTGTTGCTCCGCCGTGCTACTGCGGGCTACTACGGTGGTCGATGTGGTGAGGGTGCTTGTCAGGGTTATGACCGATGACATATGTGTCATACATGTCATACGTGTCATACCTGTCATCCATGTCATGTCATGTCATGTCATGTCATATATTATTATGACAGTCGGTCGTGTCATATATTATTATGACAGTCGACAGTATGGTCGATCATGACTGTACAGGTCGAGTCGCGTCATACATTTATGACAGTCGTCAGTACGGTCGACTATGACATGTACAGTCATACCATTTGTCATTCACTCACCTTGAGTGACACCTGTCATCGAGAGGCCAGGTTGTGGCATCGAGATGACAAAGCAAGATGAAGTCTTGAAGAACCGAAAGTGTTCGGAGAAAACTCATCTTCGCTTCTAGCATGTTCTGAACAAGCATGCGAGTATCATATGGCTTATTCGTTCAGCCGATACTGATTGTTCAACCAATGCCTTGGGTTCACAACCCAATTGTGGTGGCATCTATGAGATGCGGGGCATTGCGTAAAATGAGGTAGCGTTGGGCTACAGCAGTCACTTCTGAAGAAGCACTGCACTCATATCCACACAGACGCTGCGTGAGCTATTAACGTTCCATAATAGCCTCGCTATATATCATATATCATATCGCTTCCAAGCGAACCCTTAAGAGTGGTATTCTAATCGTCCACGCGACGAACGAGAACCTAAGTGTGCAGTGCAGCAAATAGAGATATATTGTATTTTTGTGTGTGCAACAGGTTCGCGGATCGCGTATACATACAGGCGCCCGCAGTCGCACATATAAGACATATATCGCATAACTACACTCGCTGCGGAATAAACAGCGGACGAAGTGCGCGGAAGATACCGTCGCTAACGCTTACGCTCGCATAATCACCGTCAGAGTATAACAGCGCGAAGAGGTGTGCATACAGCATACAAATCGCATACATACGCTGCTATCATTCGCAAAATTGCACGATATGCGACATACTGACGCGCAGATGAACAAATCGTCATCAGTGTATGTTCCGTACACGAAATGGCATTCATATCATATGCCATACATACCTGCGACAGAGATATGTTCACTATTTGCAGCGCGCACATCAGCGACTTTGATAAATCGCTACTCGCACTAATTTTCAGTGCAGTATACGCATCAAAATCTTGTCATTTCAAATGGTTGCAAAAATCACTAGTCTACGCGCGCATGATGATTTTGCTTGACAGGATATACATACACCTGCTAGATTCATCATGAACAGACGATGCGCGATGATGGTATACATATATGCAGCATGCTACTTAAAATCTGTGATGCTTGCACATAAGAGATGATGTTTATCCATGCACTGGCAGATTTACATACAAGTTTGCAATCATATGGGTGTGCATCATATGCTGTGTGTGTAGCCACACACACACACATATAAGTAGACGAAATCAGATAAATATGGACGCTGTGCAATCACATGTCTGTGTACTATATGTTGTGTGTGTAGCTGAATCTGTGATATCACACACACACACGCACACTTGCAGCATATACTATCCATCGCATGCAGCGATATGTACCATGCATTATTATACTATGCAACTATACCATGCAGCATATTCCAATGTTCTGATGACCACACAAATACTTTTGATCATCAGCATTATACTTATCAGCAGCACAGTGACCTGTGCACAACATGTGTGTGCAGATCAGCACACACACACATACACTCATTTCACTTACAGCAATCATTAATACACAGTGCATATACTTCTATATCATGCACACAACTTATTCTGAATGATTGCAATGTTGTAAATGTTACATACTTTATTATATTGAACAGCTTGATCACGATAACAGCTGTATTAAATAGAGCATAAGCATATTGCAGTGAATGCTAAACTATATTAGAATCCATGTTGCAAAGGGTGCCTGACAGTAATCATAACACCATAATTAGTTTGTCGTGCCCTGGTGGAGCCGAGATGCTCTCCAGGTAACACGTACATTCTATGGTGGATTACTTGAAGGAATGCTCACCTGAGCTTCATGTGAAATTTATCAGCAACTCATATCGTAATGAGATTAACATGGAATTACAACAATCCCTAAACTATATATATCATGTTAGATATAATCAGTACGTGGTATGCTGACAATCTGCATGATAAGCTGTTAGGATATTGTGATATCCATAAAGATCTTGCAAAGTGTGTGTAAATAAACACACACACACACAAGTACTAATCAGCAGTACTATACACTGCACAAACACTAGCATTCATTATGTTGACAATACACTGACTCCAAGTGTAATGATCAAGTATTGTATCAATACATAATACATAGATCCCACTTCCAAACACATGTGCGTGGAAGTGTCAGCGATGGCGATACATAAGGGAACAGGATCAAATAACATGCTGAAGGGCTGGATGGAGATATCTCCAGACCCGAAGGCAGTATACAGTGCTCAAATAACAGCTGGTCACTGTTGAGCACTGTCCATGCGTCTCACTCACATATCATCGCTGGAGCAACATCAATATCTACATTGCATTCTGACAGTTGATACAGATGATCACTTCACATGCATGTACCAACTCAGATCAGCAACCATACATGAATTGACAAAAGGTGGTTGTGGACTTACATACACACAAACATTGTGTTGTGTAAAAACTGCTTAGATTACATCTAGCAGTGTCCAGATGTATTTGAACATAGAGATATCACTTGATATACTCGTTGTATACATCCAAATATATCTTAGGATCTGACATAACTGTGAATTCATTACAGTTGATATATCTTAAATATCACCAGAGAGTGCATATGCTTCTATGGGTTTCAATCAGTAAAACCCAGAAATGTGATCAACCTTAGATGTTGATATGCAGTATAATTCACTTTTATCCCATGAAATTTGTCATGTGCAATGGTGAAGTGATTTGCAGTACTTCTGTACTTTGCAGTCCACACACACAGAGATATGTATATATATATATATATACATATAGCCAAAACGGCCAAAATAGGTAAAATCCGTTTGCGATAGATTTGACAATTGAAAATCGGACCCTATTTTATTTGATAATATGATTTTATACCTATTGAGGTATGAGAAAATCATAATGGCACATGTCATATTTCGTGTAACACCCTAGATATTAGGTGTGTAACATATAGGGGTAAACATATTGGCTGTAACACTAAATCGGTCAAAATGCTGTACGTGTAATCTTTTGCAAATTCGGGATTGATTTTTTTTGGCTATAATGGATATTTATCTATCAAATAACAATCCCTGAAAGACATAACACGTGTAACACCCTGTAACACCCTAATATTTGAATGTGTGTGTGAGGGGTATAACGTACCCTCTGAAAATCACCTAACATTCACTTAGGTATTGAATGCAGTTTTGCTTAAAAATCTTGGCAAAATCGTTATACTGCTTATTTTTTACCTGTATTAGGGTTACTGATATCAAGTAACACCCTAAACACTGTATTGGGTAATAGGGCCACTGTAACCACACATGCCCTAAAATGCCGCCATTATTTGGAAAAACTTCGTTTTTTTGGCATTATTATATCATGCTAAATCATCATAGACATGATAATACTATGGGCAACAACCCTAGAACTGTAGGGCAACAACCCAAAAACTGCAGGGCTACAACCCAAGGACTGTAGGGCTGCAACCCTAAAACTGTATGAGCCGCTTCCTATAAGGAATGCAAGCTATAAGCTATAAGCTATAAAGTATATAAACAACTGACTGCCTTTGTATTCACACTTCCTTGAGGGGGGAAGAAGGTGGATAGGATTCACACATATCCATTTCATAATCCGATCTGGTTATTTCTGATGGATTGCTTTTGATAAAATCACTGCATCCACAAATAACGTTGAAATCTGTACAACGTTAAATCCACCATCACTAATAAAGTGTAAACTCAGATGGGAAACTATATTCCAATGACTATAAGTTGACTTTTGTTCAACATTTACATTCTCGAGTAAGTTTGGAATGCTGAATATATGCATAACATATAACCTGATACCATGCTTAATTGCATTTCCTGGATCAGAAGATGATAGTTATATAATGTATATATATATATATATCCCACCTGATATACTTTGGCACTATAGCTGTATATAAGAGTGGGAAGGACAAGTGCATCGCTGTAAGACTGGTTGATATAGTCCCAGTGCTGAAGGCAGAATTTGGCACCTGAATAACAGCTGATAACTGTTGGTGACCATCATGCAAGACCTTCCAAGCGTAACTCCTTTGATCCTGAGATGCAAGTGAATTGTTCATAATATGTTGACATCACATAAAAGCATTCTGATAAAAACCCTATATATTCATATGAGATGTCGTCACTACAATGACATGCGGGTTTTTGGATCGTCGAAATAAGTATAACTCCGATGAATTCATTAGTACAGAATAAGCTGTTGAGATTATTCTCCGGCTGGATTGCAATCATTCACAATCCCTGTACATTCCGGTGACAAAATATTGCACTGGACTGATCACCACATTGGTATAATCTGTGATATATAAGTCACCAGAGAAAGCATTGCAATCAGCACAATGTTGTCTAGACTCACAAAGATGAGTAACATATATTATCAGATGTAATAAACAGAGGCACAATGTGACCTACGCTAAAATCGCGTATGCTCGGGCACTGTATTGTGACCTGCGCTAAGATCGTGTATGCATGGACACAACATGACTCGTGCCAATGACGTGGACATGTTTTATGCCACGACGTCACATCTGAAATCAATAAATCACTCAGAGAGAAGGTGTTGACATCAGTATAGCATCATTATACATATAGTCATGAGGATTTTAAAGAAGACATAGTCTCTCCGATATTGACAAACATGGTACATATATATATATATATCCATGCTCTCTGATCATATATTGACATACCACAGCATACGATGATGGTAATAGCAAACCACTTCGCTGCTGGAGGGTAGTGTTGTATTTTATACAGCACATGCATGGGCACTATATGACCCACGCTGATGACGTGGATTCGGGCTGCATCCCAAAGACTGCGATGCACCTTCGGTGCATGGGCTGCATCCCGAGAACTGCTATCCAGCTTCATAGTAAGCTTCCACGTCATCACATAGAGGTCGGACCTCTGTTGTATTTAAACGGCGCTTGACAACCGCCTAGCAATACACTTCCTTGAGGGGGGAAGATGGTAAGCTAAAAATACAACTAAAAACCAAATAAATAATAAAGACAAATAATAAAATAAAACAATTAAGTTGCATCATCGTTTTTGCTTTGGTAAGCCTGACTATATACAGTCAAACCATGCAGAACTCCATGAAGTTGACACATATAAGTATCAAACATTTCTAAGGTCATCAGCCATGACATTCATATGAGCTTGATTTTGAAGACCTAGACATTATATACATCCAGTCTAGCATATATCCAGACTAGAATTGTATATTGACACGGTGCAAGCACTATGGCCTCTGCCACCGATGATCATTGAAAAGGGCAACCACTTTTGATATTTCATACATATCATCTGATTGTATCATTAAAGGTGTCAAGAGTACTCAATGCAATATGCAGGCTACAGCCTGAGTACAACATCTAAAAAGGTCAAAGCCACTGAGCTGACCAATGCAGCATAAATGTTAGCTACCTTGAAGGCTATACAATAAGCCTATTGCCCTTATGTCTTGATATGTATCCGTGTATTGGCATCTCTTTGAGGTAATTATGCCTACTGAATGAGCCATACCAACCATCTTGTCTTCATTGATCATTACATATCTGATCATATCGCCATTGAGCAAAGCCTATTCTGTGAGATTATATATCACGAGACATTTCATTAGTGCACATTAAACAATTGAAGTGCAACAAAGATCATCAGCTCTACATCATACCAAAAGGTTGAGTTGTTGTCAATTGATTTTTTTTAGACACCATTTCTCAGAGGTCTATTCATCATAAAAGACAGAGTCTGTGCAATCATGGCTATTCAGCCTCCGACATAGCTGCATAGCTATTTAGCTTATGGTCCCAACCGTTGTTAAGCAGCCTCTACGCTTTATGGCTGAAAAGTGGCAAGCAATCTCTTCGGTCATTCTTGGGCATTGAGCAATCTAGCACAGCCAATCCAGGATGTTTATCCCAAAATTCTCTACGAATTATTCATATCTTCTATGTGTCATATGAAACAACCAATATACCATCCTATGATGAAAGTCATCTCCTTCAGTGGTGATTTTGCATAATGACTTTCTTGCTGTTTATTTTCTTCTCATGCTGCAGGTCTGCTGCATCCCTGTGTGATTCGTCCTAGATGAAAGAACAAGACAAGTTGAAGCCAGTTTTGCTTTTGGATGAAGAAAGCTCAGAAGAAGAAGTTACCAGCAAGTTTCGTAGCCGGTACAACGTTCCGGATGAAAAAGTAGCAAAGAGGCGCTTGCAGAATAAGAAAAACGCTGAGCGTGATGCCAAAAGACGTAAGAAACAATGTCCAGAGTGGATGTTGGACAGTCAATGGTAGCTTTAGCTAGAAAAGTACATTAAATTCAGATTCTGAACTTTTTAGTGGACTTGAATGCACTCAAATTTGTACTAAGTTGCAATTGTCCAAAGTTTTATCCTGACATCACTATTATTTGTGGAATAGCATACAATGGTATAAGCCATCCACATATAGATTGACATCATATTTGAAATTTCATATCATTTTGTCACATAACACAAGCATGCTTCATTGAGGAATAAAGACTCTTTGAAAGCTCATTCGGGAATGTATAGAAATTTGTTGCCATTAGGCCATTAGGCCACGAAGTCTTGGAAAACCTTCGATCTGCATACGGTTTCCAAGCACAGTTCATCCTCATTCTGGAAAGTGACAAAAATTTTGTAGTCATACAACAAGTCACAATTCTATCGGATTGAAATGACACATTCATCATTCATATTTCTTTATCATAACAAGTCTCTGAATAGTGTTTGCCCAAAAATAAACTGGGCACCATTGAGATAAGTGATCATGTGCTGAAGAATATACACATATCACTAAGCAATGCCATGTTCTATTCATAATGAAATGACATGTCACCCATCCATCAACTACAAAAATACAACTCGTAGTAAGTTGTTGTCATTACGGACACTTCTTGATTGACTCTCCATTAGCTTCGATACCAAAGTTAACTTCGGTACTGATTTCTTTGTTCATCATGACAATCATTATCCAGAACCATTGTCTAAGTTGGGTACACTATAGTAACCCTGAACTGACAAAGTATGTGGGCTGCAACCCAACGACTGCATTTGACATCATCTGGCATTTGCCACATTCAAAAACGTCAGGCATATTGCCAATATGACGTAGAGAGAATCAATGTTCAGATTGACATTGTTACCTCTAAAGCATTCGATAAGCATCTCAATCTTATTCACATAACATAATGATTGAATAACATCCTCCATCACCATCTGATTGGTTTGATACATCTCTTTTTGCAAGGGGGAGGAAGAGTATAGATTCATTCATTTTCATACAGCTGCCACACCTTACATCATTGTGATTTTGCTTGGAAAATTAAAGATCCTATCAAAAGTTCCAGCATCTGTGTATAGCAGCCATTAAGTTGATGACACGGTACATCATGCCGATTGAAACATCAAATGAAGTCTTATTTGACTTATTGACACATAAAGTTCATTATGAAGAAATCATAGATGCATATTTCTCCGGCTCTATCATAGTATATGAAGGGCATTGACATAGGAGAACGATGGTTTTTCAAATGTGAATAAGCTATATTGTAAGCTTAAGACCATCACTTTGACGTCAACAGCCTGAGATGCTGATTGTCGAAATTCAAGAGTTGAAGGATTCATTGAATCAACCTTGATACATATGTTTTGATTCATAAATTGTTGATCCATGATTTCTAAATCTAGAGAAGCTGGCACACAAGTTGTTGCCAATGTCTTCAGGAAAGCATCTGAGCAAAGGATTGCCAGTTGTGCCATCAAACATCAAATTCCATGAACAGCAAAGCCGAGTGAGTAAATCAGCCACTCTAGCTAATTGCCCGTCATTCCTTCCAGGTTCATGACAAGAGACAATTCATCAAAGTCATACATCAATGCATAAGTCACATGCATGGTTGCACAGTTTGTATCCGAATGCAACCCCATCAAGGTTAAGCATCTTGACAGTAACTCTGGCCAACCAAAAGCCTTCCTGTCTTCGGATATCTTGAGTATTCTCATTTCCAGTTCCATTATGGACTAGGAAGCATCATGACTGTGCCTCGCCAGGACACTAATCCTCAAAGCCGCACACTTGAGGCGAGCCTTATGAGACAGTGACCTTTGGCTTGTGGGGCGTCAACCCCTTATCAAATCCTGAACACTTGTTAACACCTGGATAAATTTATCATGATGCAACTTAAGTGGGATTATAAGTTCCACATAATCATATTGTCTACGTATGCTGAAGGCATAACTACCGCATATGGTTACAATAGGTCGCAGCTTCTATAACATTGTGGCTTCTAAGTCAAAAGCTGATAGCCAATGACTTTTTGCCAAAAATTGCCGACCATATAAAAATCAGGCCATGGAAACATGTACCCAAGAGGTTTTCGTCCATCGGTCACATATATATATTAGGGCTGCATCCCAAGAACTGCAGGGCTGCATCCCAAGAACTGCAGGGCTGCATCCCAAGAACTGCAGGGCTGCATCCCAAAGACTGCGATGCACCTTCGGTGCAATGGGCTGCAACCCGAGAACTGCAGGGTTATATCCCTAACATTTTTTACCCTGCATCAAATTGATATGACAGGAGCAGGAATTGATCCTTCCTTGCTAAGGTGTAGTGAGCCTTGTATAAATCATACCCTTACACAGATACGCATATGCGGGTACCAATATCTGTGAAAAACTGCTAATGCTACCTTTGCCAAAACCGTGGTTTGTCATCGGATTCTTGGCCAGTCATCCGAAGCTACCGGAGATAATGACTGAGGTAGAAGGAGTTGTGATCCTAAGTTGTGCTTGACAAACATAACTAAATAAATTTCACATTAGTACGTGGCGAATCCATTCTCACTCATCGCGATAGATGTTCGTCAAAGCGTGCGTACTGGACAAAATATTGAGGAGTTGAGCAGACCGGTAAAGGATTATAAGTCCAATTCCGTTAAGCAGGGCCGCTCCGTTTGCATTAAAACAAGCCCCTTTGTTCGTTTATTATCGAAATCGGGCTCCCCATCACCGCCTAGGATCCTCCAAAGTAGCTTAAGGAGGGGAGGAAGAGTTGGGTGCACTATATTAGGCCGAGAATCGTTCGAATATAATTCGTTATAATCGTGGGATCATCGATCGCGCAAAGGCGACGACGGCTAGCGCAAATAATCCGTAACGTAGACTTCGGATGCTTTGAATCGTCTAGCACATACATGATAACGTGTGGATCAATCAGTAATCCAGCGTAGGATTGTATCGCGAAAACGCTCTTCATTGAACCTTGGAACGTCACTCAACGATACGATTTCCGGAAAGGTGGGCTACATCCTAAGGACTGTATGGCTAAATGCCTAAGGTGAGGGACTAAAGTGGACTCAGTTCCCCCCAATAACCTAAAAACACCATGAGGGACGCCTCAAATCGGTGTAAGAAGACTGGTACCAGCAAGAAGCGACAACAACAAAGACATTAAAGACATATACAAAGGTATGCCCGTTGTGAGGACACAACTCTCTTAAGAGGGGAGATCTGTCAGGGTTATGACCGATGACATATGTGTCATACATGTCATACGTGTCATACCTGTCATCCATGTCATGTCATGTCATGTCATATATTATTATGACAGTCGGTCGTGTCATATATTATTATGACAGTCGACAGTATGGTCGATCATGACTGTACAGGTCGAGTCGCGTCATACATTTATGACAGTCGTCAGTACGGTCGACTATGACATGTACAGTCATACCATTTGTCATTCACTCACCTTGAGTGACACCTGTCATCGAGAGGCCAGGTTGTGGCATCGAGATGACAAAGCAAGATGAAGTCTTGAAGAACCGAAAGTGTTCGGAGAAAACTCATCTTCGCTTCTAGCATGTTCTGAACAAGCATGCGAGTATCATATGGCTTATTCGTTCAGCCGATACTGATTGTTCAACCAATGCCTTGGGTTCACAACCCAATTGTGGTGGCATCTATGAGATGCGGGGCATTGCGTAAAATGAGGTAGCGTTGGGCTACAGCAGTCACTTCTGAAGAAGCACTGCACTCATATCCACACAGACGCTGCGTGAGCTATTAACGTTCCATAATAGCCTCGCTAAATATCATATATCATATCGCTTCCAAGCGAACCCTTAAGAGTGCTCCTCTGAACTTTAACCCCGAGTAGATCTCCTTCTGGCTCTGGCAGTGCACCACTTTCTGGTGGTGTACTGAGATGTACTTTGACCTCAACACGGTCTTCGATTTGGTTTGATTTACTTTGACAACTTTATATTCTTCAATCTGATTTGCTGGTGCAGACTCTTTCAGTAGTTTAGGAGGACACTCAATTGCCTGCATGCTTTTGCTCTTGTACTAGCTAGAGGGCTCCAATTTGTGTATCAGAATGGCACAGTTGGATTAGCAGTTAGGACCTGTCACCCTAGCTCCTGCCCTAACAACTTACACTTCTGACTCTCCTAGCCAGTCACCACCCACAGTGCTGGGGTGGTGTGCTGGAATCTGTATAGGCAGCCCTGACTGGGAGTCCCGGTGCAGGCCCCTATGACAGACCCCTAGGCCAACACTGGACTGCTGACTGATCTGTAGGCTCGTGCTGTGACACACGCTGTGTCACAGGTAGGCTAGACTCCGTTACCGTTGCGAGACCGTTCGGGGTATATCTAGCTTAGGGTTTATATTATTATGGGAGTTTATCCAGACACAGTTCGAGACCCTCTGATATCTTGTGAACTAGGATATTCCGGTAATCATCGTTCCGCCCATGAGGCGAAGCGAAGGACCGTTGAGAAAATTATGAGCAGTAAATGTTGGTGCGCAGCTCTTTATCCTTGAGCTAGTCAACGCCAACGGCAATCGTATCCGCGATATCGATGGAAGATAAATTGATGATGATTTAATAATCCTGGAAATTAAATTCACGATGACACGCGAGACGATGCGAGACGATATGACCGTCACGCTGGTTCAGAATTTTTCCGGGATTGAGACGGAAACGACGTGTGAATTCCAGCGCGTATAACCCTTCCCTTACCATTATATCACCTCGACCCACGGTTATATAAGCGCTGACGCTTATATCTCAAAAATCGATATAACTGTCCACCCCTGGTCATAACCCCCATTTTCATGAATGGCCAAAATCAAACCTTCACAAAAAACATGGTAACGTCTGTATTTCACTATTTGTAACATATAACGTATGAATGTAACATCCATTCAAATCTGTCAAAGGTCTATAGAGCTGCCCAACTTAAACTGGTCCGTTCATTTTTAACAGTGGCAATTTTCCCAATCCGACAGTCCATATACGATTCCAGAGATCAAAATACGATACATTCCTTAGTTGCTCCCCAGGAATCTCTTCGGACCTTCCGATGTTTCCGATCTGAAAATATTGGACGGCTCAACTTTAGTTGGGCACCCCTAAAGGTCTAAGGTGTTCGACTTGCATCTTAATCTTTATGATCTTTCTTGCGTTGGGCACAGGTGCAACATCAGGGCAGCATCAAAACTCAGCATAAATTGAAAAGCAGTTGGAGAAAAAAGGGCAGCGCTACCTCAGTACTTCCGTATGGTAGAGGTATCATACCGTAGGAGTTATCGGGCGTATGTATGGACACTTTTTGTGAGATTTTAGCTGTGTTAGCGTTTTAAGTGCCTCTCAGAATTTCGGTGCCTCCCAGAATACTGCGAAAAATGTTTCACGGGTCTCAGCACTTTTTGTTGACTCGGGGTGTTTTCTTGCTAATATGGTTATTCCTGGTTGTTTCGTTGGACCCTGCTCACGCCATCAATAGTTTGGTGTCACAAAACTCTTTCGATATCATCGATGCCAATCGAGACGACTGTATCACCCGCGAGGAACATGACTCTTTTCGAGGAGTGCCCTGGAAACCGTCTGAGCAACGTCCCAACGATTCTCCTAGTGTAGATGGAAGTTTGAAGAGACCTTCCCAGGTCTTGCTCGAGTTTATCCACTTCATTGTCTTTGAGGAAAAACTGTCGTTAGTAAACGCCGATGTAAATTGTCATTCACCAACCTGTCCAAATTTGCCTCCAGGCAAAAGCACATGTGATACGCTTTTTCAAGATCTAATTTGCAACGCCGTGTCTGCCAGGTCACGTTCCCGCTCAATATAACATTCGAATATCAAATGGCTTCAGGTATTGACATCCAACGAAAAAACAAGTTGAAAGCGAAGCTTGCCAGTCGTACTAGTTCGCCTCAATCGAGTTGCCCAGTGTGTGAGGCTTTCCGCACTTCTTGCAGCACCCAAAATCAACCAACTGCAGTAGTTCTTCTGTGAAACGCAACGTTTCGATGTTGGCATAATGGAACTCACGGCTTCCCGGCGATGTGTGTCACACGGGGCATCTGCAGTGGTGGAAGAGGCGCAGACCCCCGCGGATCTTATTGACAGACGCGTACCCTCCTCACCTGGCCGCGAGTTGGCTCGCGAGCCCCCCCCCGCTGCGCCAACGGTTTCCGAAGGCGTCCCCGACGGGAGTCAGCATCACAGCATCCCTCAGCGGCGGCTGCTCGACACAAATCCACCCCCTCCGCCGCCCTTGACACTCCCTCCCAGAGTCCCCTTCCCTCCCAAATGCCACCCCATCCTCCCAACCCCGCCCCCCTCTACCTTCAAGCCCCCTCCCTGCCCTCCTCTTTCCCCGCCTCCTCCCCCTCCTCCGCCTTCCCCTCCCCCTCCCCTCCAAGCCCTCCAAGGCCGCCCCCTGTTCCTCCTTACCCCCCAGCTCCTCCTCTGAATCACAACGGCACGGTAGCGGAGATCGACGAATTAAACGCCGTGTACGCAGCTGCACAACTTCAGGAGGCCCTCGAAACCGATAGCATAGAGACTGTGCTACTATACAGCAACGTGTCTATTGAGAGCGGCAGCCCCCTTCCCGTTCTCGAGCGTCCCCTCGCGATCCTCGGCCGGTGTGATGGTGGCAACCTTTGTGAGTTGGACGGCAACTACGGCGAGCGGCATCTATCTGTGGGACCTGGCGGCAACCTTCTCCTGCGTGACGTGGCTCTACGTCGAGGCATCGCCACGCAAGGTGGTGCAGTGTACCTCTTAGAGGGGGGCGTGGCCACGCTGGAGGACTGCGTCCTCGAGGACAACCAAGCCCTCGAAGGAGGTGCCGTCTTCCTGAATGGCAGTGGCACGAATATCACCCTCTCCGCGTGCTCCTTGCAGCACAACGTTGCGAGCAGCAAGACTGGTGGGGGTGGAGCCGTGTATGGTGGCTTCGGCAGCGCCACTATCCTCCGTGCAGGCACGAGGGTGATTCAAAACAGGGCATACGACGGGGGAGGACTGTTTGTTCACGGGGAGGGAAGCTACTTGCGGGCTGAGTCAGGTGAGATCAGTAACAACCTTGCAGAAGATAGAGGTGGAGGAGTGTTCGGTGACGGCACGCGGATGGAGCTGCTGGAGGGCTGCACGCTGGTGGGGAATAAAGCATCGGAAGGCGGCGCGGTGCTCTTGCAGTCCTCGGAAGGGGTGTACCAGAACTGTACGTTTACACAGAATTCTGGTGCGCAACGCGTCCCCGGGCACTTCATCCTGATTCTCCAGGTCTCATTCACTTTCCTTGCGTACTTGGAAGGTATGGCGGCTTTTGAATTTCGATTGATGACCTTAACCAAAACAATGCCTTTTGCTTCACATGTTGTGCGCACCTTTTGTCACCAGTGCACCGCCTCTCGCCTGTCACCTATGTGGGTGAATCTGCTGTCACCAGCGCACTGCATTGGATATCCTAAGCTTGTTTTGGGGCCGTGCCGACTGCGGGGTGTGTGTGCAGCAACACATGCCGGTGGAGCTATATTTACTACACACGCACAGATCGACATGACTGATACCCTCGTCTCGGAGAATAAGGCGTTTGTGGAAGGTGGTGGCCTCAATATTTACAACGGGTCAAACTTGGTGATGGCAAGGAGCAACATCAGCATAAACAATGCGGGTAAGCACTACTCTTGGTCCTCAGTCTTGGATGCATCTGCCTCCTCGACAAATCTTGCTGACGTCATCGAGGTCCCTGGTGGGACACGCTAAATATAACCCCCTAGATGGGGAGGTGGCCGAGCGCACCCTGTATATCCCTTTCTTTTGCACTTCACAACTCATTGCCAACAGGCACACTGCATAACATTTCATTGAAAATTGTCTTTCTTCTTACATGCTTTTACGTGTGTGAGAGAAAATCTCTTTTGAAATGTTTTCTCTAGGCTGATTCACAGCTTCACATGCTTTCTAGGCTGATACACAGCTTCTAAGGCAAAATGTTTAGAGTCTTCTGGGTTGGGTGGGTAGGGCAGGCAAAAGAACAGTGGTGCGTATTTTCACGCGCGGAACTCCTAAATACTGTTGAGTGTGAAGCCCTCTGATCTAAATCACCTATCCTTTTGATCTGACAGCACAGGAAACTTTGATCGATCTACCGGCACAGAACCCTCTAAAATTCCGCAGGCTCCGAGTTATCCATTTCTTTTGCGCTTCACATCTCATTGCCATGTACCAGACAATGATAAGGTCATCAGGCACACTGCCCTGTACCAGACTGCTGCTCCCGCCACCTCGAACTTTTCCAACCGAAGTACTGCTCCATGTGCTCGTCGGGCACAGCGGTCGGGTCGATGTAGGGGTGGATGGCAGAGGACAGCTGGGACCACCCGCCCAAGAAACCGTACCTCTCGATCGCCGTGCCAACCGCCCTGACACAGGCACAAGCCCCCTTGCGGGTGCTGTGGCCAGAGAAGTGTCCCCCTTCCCGAGGGACACACCCCAGCTTCCCCAATGCCAACTGCACCCAGCCATTAGCTTGCGCCGACTGGAGCTTGCCCCGCTCCCACGGCAGCCTCCAGTAGCCGCACTGCTCCTCGGAGCTCGGTGCCGGGCGCTGCACCCAGCTAGCATCCCGCACCTGCTGCCAGTGCTGCAGGAGCTGCACCAGGCCCTGCACCCCCGCTGCGGGAATGGTGAGCATTCGCTTGAGGCGCACATGCCTCCCGCCCTTCTCCTTGTGGAGAACCCCTGAGACGGTGTCACCTGTGATGCTGACGTGGGTCCGAAGCCTGGACACACCAGTGTCCGGCCTGCCGAAGGTGACAAATGCGAACACCACGTAGGTGCAAGCCATGAGCAGCTCCGTCTCTGCTCTGCCCACCGGCTGCAGCTCCAGCCCGTGCGCATGCACCGCCGAGACATGCCTTGCCGGCAGCCACGTCCGCACTGTCTGCTCCTCACCTGCCTCATCAGCTGCCTGCACCTGCAGGGAGGACATGCCCTTCACAGCCCGTGTCACACTCCGTCCCTTTGCAGGCCCGGAGTGCCCCATGTCCTCGTGGTACTTGCTTGTTGATGGTGGAGAGGTAAGGCTGCACGCCGGCAGCCTTGATTGTCCCCTTGGACAGCAGGTGGGCACTGCATAGACGGACCGTGACCTCCGTAGCCGGCAGCCACGGCCGGCCCTCGGCCACACGGAACTGCACGAAGGCTTGCGCCTTCGGCCGGTGGTTGCCCACCGTCTTACGGCCTAATGCTGCACTCTGCATCTGCACCGCCAACTCCGTGAGGGAGCTGTCCCCCAGCTCTGTCCTCCAGCGCGCCTGAAGCGCTGCATCGCAGCCGCTCACCTGCTGCACCGCCGCCGGGACCACCTCGTACTTCTCCCTGCTCATGTCGATGTTCTCCTCGTCCCCATCGCCGTAGGCAATGCGGGTCAGACCGTCTGCACTGGTCTTGCCCACGGCGCCCTGGTACCATGCATCATCAAAAGGCCAGTACACCTTCACCTTGCTGCCCGGCACTAGCTCTGGCTGCCAAGTCTGCACTGTCCCCTGCCCGACCCCCCGCATGTAATGGCTTACTGGGAGGCGGAGATGCGGAACATGACGCCGTCCCAGCGTGAGGCCCCGAGCAGCCAGACCCCCCAAGCCTGCTGGGAGTAAAGAGGTCCCGGCACCTGGGCAGAATGCCACTCGTCGGCCAGGGCCTCCAGCTGCTGGAACCACATCTGCCCCGGCCAGTCGGGCGCCACCACCGTGGCGGTGCACCTTTCTTCTCGTAGCTTGTGAGCCACCTCGTCGAGCAGCGACCACGGCGGGTTGACCCAGTTGACCTGTCCTAGCCAGGAGTAGGCCAAAAAGTCCACGCCCTCGCACCTCGGGTCGTACCACTGAGCGTAGTACCGAGGCACTTGAGAGAGCTCGGAAGCGAAGCGGTCCACTGTGTGCCGATGCCACTCCCGCTCTGCCCACCGGAACCGCCGGCGGTTCAGGCACCAATCGTCCCAATCTCTGTTCCGGGACAACCGGTCGGCCCACTCGTTTGCCTTGCTTTTGATGTACCCGGCGTGGAGCTCAATGCCGTTTAAGACGAGGAAGGAGGATCTAGAGGCGTCCCATGCGCCGCATCAGATCGGGTTCCTGGAGGTGATGTGGCTGAGCATCGCCACCACCGCCCGATTGTCGCGGTACAGTCGCACCACCTTGCCGGTGAGCTCCCGAAGAAACGAGTGCACCGTCTTCACCTGGTAGGGCTCCTCCAAATCTTGCACTCGTTCCACCGGCTTTGAGCCGGCAGTCTGAGCCACCACTCCACGTCGCTCCACGCCTGCCGTGCGAGCCTCACCTTCGCGCCCCATCCCCGCTTGGTGGAGTTCACGAATCTGGAGGCACCGCCGGAAACACTGACTGGTAGAGCCCCGCAAATGCCGCTAGCCTCCTGACTGGCAGCCATCGTTGTCGCCGTGATGCCTCGCTGAGAAGCGCCATGGCCGGCAGGTGGAATTCAGTGCAGTCGCGCCGGTGTCACGCGAAAATGTCCCGCCTTGAGGTCCACCTCTAATCCGAGGTGCTCCATCAACTGTGTCGCCTCCCATTGGCCCTTCTTCTCGTTGCGACCCAGGCCGCGTCTCACCAAGACTCGGGCCGCCAAGACTCGGCTTGCCAGATCCCGCGCCCTGAGCGCCTCGATCCTGCTGCCCAACAACGCTAAGAAGTCGTCCATGTAAGGGAGCACCTTTGCCCTCTGCTGGTGCTGTTCGCGCCCGCATCCTCCAGCTTGACTGGAAACTGCCCAACGCCGGCGTACCTTGCTTCCGCTTCGCAGCTTCCACACCTCCCGCCGATCCGCCGCGGATCGTGGAGAGCGAAGACACTCCACTAGCACTTTCATCACCTTAACGAAGATGTGGGGGGAGTCGTTCCACCCGAAGGAAGGGTGCCGCACTGGAATAACTCCCCCCGCACGTCGAACTGCATGTACTCATGGAAGGCGGGATCGATCCCCACCGCGTGGTACCCGTTGAGTGGAGGTCGTTGCTGAAGCACCAGCCCTTCGGCTTGGCGAGCCTTCGCAGCTTCTTCTGCGTCTTCATCTTGCAGCGCGACTTCACACAGTGGGCGTTCAACTAACGGAAGTCCATCACTAGACGCCTCTTGTTCGTCCCCGGCTTCGGCACCAGGAACACCCTGGAGACATGCCGCCGCCTCCTCGCTTGCACCCATGCGCCTGTCTTGAGACACCGCTCGGTGTCTGCGGATATCCACTCCAGCTGCGGAGTGGTGCCGTCGGCAAGCGACACTCCGTGATCGAAAGGCAGAGGCGCCTTGTCGACCCAGCGCATCTTGGCGCCCTTGCTGATCCATTGCATCCCCTCGCTGCTCGCGCCAGCTGCATGCCACGCCCCCCTTCTGCTCCGCAGTTCGCACCTTCTCTTGCAAGGTGGGTTCGACTTGAGGGACGTAGGGCGCCCAACGCTTTCCGACGTGGAAAGGTAGGTCTGGGCCTGGGCGCCACGCCCAGACCCTGACCCTCTGCCACCTTTACCACTCCCGCGCTCGCCGCCGCCTCGTCCTCGAGCCAGTCCATTGTGCTCTCGGAGTACACAATCGCATCATGCATGTACGACAAGGCAGGCGCGAGCACCAGGTGCTCGTAACGCATCGAGGAGGTGGTGCGTTTGGAGAGGGCGTCGTAGGTCTCGTCGTTGCAGAGATCAAACATCTGAGGCATGTCTGTCTCCAAAATCGCGGGTCGCGTGGGAAAAGGATTCCCCTCCACGTGGGGCACGTTCGGTAATTACCACAGTGCCTCCCACTCAGCGTCCCCGCTCTGAGCGGATCCTCCACCCTGAGAGGCAGCCTTCGCAGCCACCTCTTCAGCAGTCTCAACCCGCATGTTGAGGTCCTTCATCTGTGGGATCATGGTGACTATTTGGAGCAGCGCCGTCTGCTGACCGAGCAACGCTTCCATACCTGGGCTCGTCTCGCGAGTCGCAGTCGGACGGGTAGGGGGCGGAGTAATCGTGCAGTCCCCCCCTTGAGCACTTCCTTGGTCGTCGGCTATTTTTCAGACTTCTCACCAGGGCTTCAAACTTTCACAGTAACGGAAAAATGTGGGGTGATTTTTTTCAATCTGCCGCACTCAGAGACATCGCGAGGAAATTTCTTGTGAAGTGCTTCTGTGAAGGCAAAAGAACAGAGCTGCGGACTCCCACGGGCGGAACTCCCAAATACTGTGAGTGTAAAGCCTTCAGATCTAAATCACCGATGCTTTTGATCTATCGGCACAGGAAACTCTGATCGATCTCCCGGCACAGAAACCTCTAAAATTCCGCAGGCTCCGATTGAACCAATTTTTTGATGTATGAATGATAATTATTTTTTATCTTTGCACGGGTATATAATTCATACTAGATGCTAGTGCAATTATAAAGCATCTGAAAAATAATAAGTCCAGGGGGTGGACTCCGATCCTATAAAGAGACAGGTGATTTTCGTGCATTTCCGCCAAAACCCCGCTGGCGTCGCCGCTCGACGCGCATTCTTCTTCTACTAAGTTCCTGACCGTTTATTACACGCGCTTCCACTATGTGGATCACTTTATGGATAGAGTTTCCCACGCTTGCCCCCTCTCCTGTCACTTGTCACTTTGCCAGATTCACGAAAGGGGCGCTAAACTGAACAGGGCGGTTGGGGGGTGCTGAGCAGACTTTGGTGCTGGGCTGCACGTCCACTGGTCCAAGGCTGTTTTCACAGCGTCCACTTTACACGATAACGTGGCAGACGATAAAGGTAATGTGACGGTAAAGCTTGAAGTGCTGAGCAGGGGGATGTGGACAACTACGGGGCGCACTGTGTGGGTTAGAGGTGTGCTGAGTAGGGTGATACAGGTAGCTACAGGGGCGCACTGTGTGGGTTAGAGGTGTGCCGAGTAGGGTGATACAGGTAGCTACGGGGCGCATTGCGTGGGTTAGAGGTGTGCCGAGTAGGGTGATAGAGATAGCTACGGGGCTGCACTGTGGGTTAGGGTGTGCCAAGTAGGGTGATACAGGTAGCAACAGGGCGTGCTGTGTGGGTTAGAGGTGTGCCGAGTAGGGTGATACAGGTAGCTACGGGGCGCGCTGTGTGGGGGATTTATACTGAGTCGGCGATGTTGGCAGGTATGGGTCATATTTCTTGGGGAAGGTGTTCTGGACAGGGCGACTTCGGAGCTGAGGCCAGACAGTGCTAACCGACTTGGCTAATTTGTTTCGAGCGCAGGAGGTGCAGTTTTGGCCTCGAACTATAGCGTTGTGACGGCATACAGTGATGTTATCATTTCAGGCAACACTGCAGGTGATGCACCAGCCCTGCACGTGGAGCACCCGCCATCAAGACGCTCGTGTTAGGAATTTGCATCTGGTCGCAGTTTTTGTTGCTATGCATGTGGCAGGGCGCATGTTATCTCAGAGTGGCCCTCGGCCAAAATCCACCAAGACCGTGTTGTTATTCATTTTCAAATAGTTCCCATACTCAAGGATGAAAAAGGGATCGGCCCGTTTTCAGCCCGGGGCTCTTATTCAGTGCTGCTCTCAGCCCCGGGCCGGCCAATCCCGCAAGACATGCGACCTGGCTCATGGCACTAGCCACCAATCAAGGGCGATGCAGCCACCAATCAAGGGCGATGCAGCCACCAATCAAGGGCGATGCAGCCACCAATCAAGGGCGATGCAGCCACAGGGACTCCGCATGGAGGGGTGCCCATTCACAGCGGAGCATTTTACGCTGGTGCCATTGCCTGACCGTGGATATTGGTGCGGAGATACAGGAACGGACGGTGGAGGTATTTACTTAATTCGGCAGACCTGGGTCGAGTTAAATAGTTCCAGTGTTCTTAATAACTTAGCGTCCACTGGCGGCGGGATTGCTGCCTATGGTGGTGTCCGCATAACTCTCAACAACTCTGAGGTGGCTCGCAACCAGGGCTACCTTTCTGGCGGTGGCATCTCGCTGATGCAGCTCTGCAGCTTGAGTATCTTCCGCAGCATGGTGGTGGAGAACATTGCGGGCTCAGACGGGGGTGGGATATTTGTGTACGAGAGGTCCGAGCTCCAAGTGAGTAACTGCACCCTGGGCTCTAACGAAGCCGGCAATGGGGGCTCCATTGCACTCTACTTTGAATCAAGCCTGGTCCTCTCCAGTCATTCCACGATCTTCAGCAGCCTGGTCACTGGCAACGGTGGGCCCCCCGGCATGGCGCCCATTGAACTTGAGAAAATGGAATGTGGGGCATCGTAGACGAAACCGAGTCGTTGTGCAGGCCAGACGTCGGGCAGCTCGCCGCCTGTGCGGTGCTGTGAAAACACGGCGCCTCGCCTTGAGCTCACTTAATGAGCAAGCTCTGTCACCACTCGCGAGAACTCCGAAGTTTCTGTGACCTTAGTCCCTTCCCGACAGCTTTCAGGCGGCGCGCAGCCGATGCAATCCCCGCAATGTACCACCAGGGCTGTCACGCCCATTGGGCCTCGCCGAGATGACCATGGCTGCCATGCACAGGCGAATCACGTTGGTGAGCGGGGCAGGGGTGAAGAGGGGGCGCTTGCAGGCGGTGCCATTTGGTTGAATGAGCGGAGCAGGGCCGTCATCAACGACACATTAATGGAAGCTAATAACGCCGGCGGCGGTAACGGAGGACACTTTTTCTTGACAACCAACAGCAGTGTAGAGATGAGTGACGCCGTTCTGATACGCGGCGATGCCTTACACATGGGCGGGGCAGTTTACGCAAATAAGGGCGCCTTGGTGAGGTTACGTCGCACGCATATCGCGATGAACCACGCCGAAAACGGCGCCGGCTTGTTTTTGGATATGTATGCTAGTGCAGTTGTGGAAGAGGCTTTCATCTTCTTGAATTTGGCGGAGCTCCATGGCGGGGGTGGACTTGTTTGGGCCGACTGCACCTTGACGATGCGCGGCAGTCAGGTGCGCAACCGCGGATGCTGTCGTTCCTCTGACCTGTGATTCGTTGCTGTGATGCCAGCTGTTTGAACACTAAGTCAGCAAGGATGTCCGATGTCTGCGTTGGCCAGCTTATGAACCCAGGCCACTGGTTTGTCCCAATAGAACCTTTCGGCCATCGGATCACATCTCATTGTGGCTTCCAACTGTCAGATCTTTATGCCATCCCGTATGCGCCGCGTATGAATGCTGTGGCTGCGCGGAGCGTCTGGCTGGGGCTCGGCTTTGGGCACTTGGGGACGTTCCGGGAGGGTAGAGAGCTTGGGTGTCGACACCTGCCTCAGTAAACCCGTCCTCTCCGGGCGGCCCTCGGAGAGGTGCGAAAGTGCAGATGGCATCGAAACTGCAACTTTCTTCACAGGGGCCCTACACATGTGGGAGGGCCCCCTTGTAAGTGTGGATGTGTGATTCAGTCTCTACATCCTAAACCCTACGACGTGCCATCGATGGCAGCTGTTCTCGCAACACGATGTGATGTTCAAATGCCATCCACTGACCAGGAGAGCTGAGTCATGTGGGGCGACCTGTACAAGCAGCATCTGCAATGAATGCCCGTGCACGGTGCTCAAGCCAATGAATGCCCGTGCACGGTGCGCAAGCCAATGAATGCCCGTGCACGGTGCTCAAGCCAATGCATGCCCGTGCACGGTGCTCAAGCCAATGAATGCCCGTGCACGGTGCTCAAGCCAATGAATGCCCGTGCACGGTGCTCAAGCCAATGAATGCCCGTGCACGGTGCTCAAGCCAATGAATGCCCGTGCACGGTGCTCAAGCCAATGAATGCCCGTGCACGGTGCTCAAGCCCAGACCATTTGCGTTCTAGTGTCTAATACTTCACGGACAGCATCTAACCGTTTATTCCAGACCTTGACTCATTGCGACGCCGATTTAATCGTGAACACCGTCCTATTCCGTGCTTATGCGCGGAATTGATAAGGTTCCAAAAGATAACAGAGGTCAAGCAGGTCACCCTTCACGCTGCTGGGGTTTGCGTATTCCAAGAATCTTTCATGAGGGTTACTTTTGAGACCAGTTGTGGACATGTTGCCCCCAGCTTCATTTTTGGATGGTGCCACAAGCATTCCAACAGGGGCAGTGCAGTGGGATCAACCCTGCTGTAGAGCGCATATTAACGGCCGTTGGATCAGCCCTGCTGCAGGGCGCATATTAACGGCCGTTGGATCAGCCCTGCTGCAGGGCGCATATTAACGGACGGGCGCCCCATCTGCTAGGACCCTCACATAGCAACAGTGTGTCATGTCCGCCTGTGTCATAAAGTAGAACCCTTCTACCCCAATCATCTCGGCTGCTTGCTTGTGCCAGCGGTTGCGATCCCATACAGCCACCACACCGAATGTGCGCCTGCGCTCTGCGGCAAATCCCGATTGGTTTGACCATACGGAGCAGCGGCAAGCGTCTGGCAACAGTACAGCTGTTCCTTCGGCGCCGTCTTCGCTGTGTGATAAGCCCGTGTTGATTAGGTTAGGGCCGGTGCGCTGGGGGCTTCACTACTTCGTCTCTGAAGTCTTAGCGATGTTCTGGGCAGCAGTGGGCATCTTGCACAGCAAGCTTGCTCTGTCTTGCCGATGCGATGGTCGCGTGCTCTCAATGCGCCGGGGCCACTCATTTTGGAGGGTGCGCGGGGGCTCAGGTGATGGGCTGTGCTGCAAAGTGGCATAGGGAGGTGCAAACCTCAGGGGGCGGCATCTTAGTAAAGGTGAGAAGAGTAAAAGTGGCCTGTTGCTCTGAGATTGTTGTAAGACATGCCACATGTGGCTATGGTAGCCTGTGGTCTCTATAAGCATGAATTTCAATCGGCTCGGCCGATGATCGATGATGACAGCAAAGGGCCACGTGGACATGGCCCATCAGAGATCTCGAGATCGACAATGCTAGTACGAATACAGATCACATTTCCACTGCGTGTGCACGGGCACCGCCCTGGAAGAGTGAAGCTGATTACATTCATGGAGTTACACCCATGCTGACCCATGCCGGCCCATGCTGACCGATGCCATGCTGACCCATGCCATGCCGACCGATGCCATGCTGACCCATG
>LGRX02006201.1:0-18356 GCA_001247695.2 Cymbomonas tetramitiformis
CCGACCCCCCGCGAGAGGGACTTTGGGTGCGGGTCCCGGGTGGAGCTTTTTTTCCTTGGATTTTTCGGACCGCCGCCGAGAGTGCCAAAACGTTTGTCACTCCGCAGAGTGACTTTTGTTGTTGACACTCGGCGAGAGTGCGCTTTGGGTGCGCGTCCCGGGTGGAGCTTTTTTCTCCGGATTTTCTGGACCGCCGCCGAGAGTGCCAAAATGTTTGTCACTCTGTAGAGTGAATTTATTTCCTGACACTTCCGTGTTGCTAATGGCGTGATTTGAATCTGCGTAAGCAGCAAGGCGGTCGGTGGCGCTTGCGGCGGTATCATCCTCACTCGTCTTATGCTCGCCGCTTTGTCACTTCGTGGGCAGGAGCGAGAAAAAGGACAAGGAACGGAACGAGGCCGACCACGTCGATGAGGCCGCGCGACCCGACTCATGGGTAAATTCCAATTTCTTTAGCACGGTGTCGTGTCCTTGCGCAGCACGACACGAGCGGCTTCGGCACGAGCGGCAAGGGTCGGCAAGAGCTGCCGCTGTTGAGGCGTGCATGTGGTGTGGTTGCTTATTAGGGTGGCGACGTGTCTCCGGATGAGTTTGCTTTTGAGGGTGTCGATGGGTCTCCGGCTGTGCATCGCTTGGCAGCGCCTATTGGAGCCCCGCGCAGAGAGCAAATTTTCTCCTGAAGATGACGGGACCTTCGACATCCCTGCCGAGGATGCATCGGTGAGTCACGGATATTTGCTATCGGTGAGGAATATTTTGTTGTCACTTGTAGCACTGAGATGAAGTGAGCAAGGCTCTTCATGCCACGATTAGGGGGGTTCTGGGACTAATCAAATCGTGATTAGAGGGGGTTCGGAACTAATCAAATAACGATTACCGCGAGGTCCAATTAATCGTGATTTTTCCATTACCATCGTGATTAGTGATATGAAATATCGGCGTGTCGTCAGCTCGGATCCCAGCTCAAAGTCACCTGCTCACCTGCCTGTTACCTCTTGCGACGAAGACCGCCGCAATCGCGGTCCAAGGATCAACACAAACACACACGCAGCTTGGCAGCGGACATAGTAATAGTGTGTGAGCTCACGCACGCACACAAGCACACTTGAATACATGTATTGTGTGCGCGTGATAAGTTTGATCATGCGGCAAAACACACACACACACATTTGGGCGCGCTCAACTTGCAGAGAAACACCACGGCGTCATCATATAAACAACCACATCCTGCTTGATCACATGAACATCGTGTGCATGGCGCTTATGATATAGTATGGATGTGCATGCCATGTTACAGGGCTTAAGATCACGGCATGGAGCCCACGCCTCATCCGGAAGGATGCAGATTGCGGAGGGGCGCATGAAGTCTGAAGCCGAAGGCAGCATTCCGGGCGCGGCAATTGGAAAGGTGTGCGGGGGACACTCAAACAAAGTGTAAGGATGTATCACTAGGGGGTGTGCGTTAGAATATCTTGGTACGACCCTGACGTACTTACTGCAGGGTTGTATGTACCGCATGTGCTCTTTGCGCTTCTAAGCATATATAGTGCAAATGGAGTCGGTCCCACAAGGATCAACACACACAACTTGGCAGCGGACATAGTAATAGTGTGATAGCCCACGCACGCACACAAGCACACTTGAATACATGTATTGTGTGCGCGTGATAAGTTTGATCATTCGGCAAAACACACACGCACACATTTGGGCGCGCTCAACTTGCAGAGAAACACCACGGCGTCATCATATAAACAACCACATCCTGCTTGATCACATGAACACTGTGTGCATGGCGCTTATGATATAGTATGGATGTGCATGCTATGTTACAGGGCTTAAGATCACGGCACAGAGCCCACGCCTCATCGGGAAGGATGCAGATCGCGGAGGGGCGCATGAAGTCTGAAGCTGAAGGCAACATTCTGGGCGCGGCAAAGGGAAAGGTGTGCGGGGGACACTCAAACAAAGTGTAGGGATGTATCACTAGGGGGTGTGCGTTAGGATATTGTAGTGCGGCCCTGTCGTACTTTCCGCAGGGTTGTATGTACCGCATGTTCTATTTGCGCTTAGCTTAGTGCAAATACAAACCCGGTACTGCTTTCTATGTTAGCTATAATTGCAATACCGTAGTCGCGTATGTAATTCAAACTGTGACATAGAGTGAAATCAGATTGGTAAGACTGAATTACGAATGCGCTGCTTGGGAGCCAGGGGCAACACTAGCCATTTAGTGTCACACGGGGGGGAGGCGAGCGTTGTCGACCGATGGTTGCTGCTTTGCAGCATCGGCCAGTTTGCGACACACGGAGGAGGCAAGCGCCGTCTGACACGCTCTCAGCTCCCGCGCAAGGTCGTGTGGCCCAACGGTGATGAGGGTGGGCCGAGAGGGGATGCCGCACCGCAGGTCGTCGCCGCGGCCACCGCGCCGCCCCCTCCACCGCCATCCACGCCAGGCCCCGTGCGTGACTCGGCTCAGGTGCGCCTTAACCCTAAATAAAGTGGCCAATGTGCGTTGCACGGGGGCGGGCAAGCCCTAGGAGACCGAAGGTTGCGATAGTGATCGTTAACGTAGGATCCGTTGCCGGCATCACCAGCTGGTCACTCATGCCGCCCCGCGTCTAGCGCGCTTTGTCCAAGCCCAAATCATTACTGGCGAATTGTGTCCGGCCACATTTTGTCCAACAAAGCCACAAACACATCAAGAACACGTGATTGCGGTTGGCCCAAAGCCGCACACCAAGAGCACAACCCCACCAATACTGGGCCTCTTATCCTGGGGAGGGGATTGTGTCTTCTTTGGGAAACCAGGTGGACCCAAGTGTGTTGTATGGACACGCATTGTGCCTTGATGCGGTACGAGAGGAGTTCGCCCCCGAAGCGGTGCTACAGGCGGATTCGTGGGAGACGGGCCTGTGAAGGCGCTTGTGGTGGCGTCGTACCCGGTCCACCATAAGGGAGAGCCCATGGACAGCCCGATGGACACCTTCGATGGGACCGACGTACCGAAAAACATCAGCATGTTCGTGTGGTCGTCGGCCATTCCCGACTTCGCCGGTGTACCAGCCACAACACTGCGCGCGGCCGTGCGCGTCATGGACCTCCACCCCATCTCCATCCGAAGCTCCTCAAAGGGTTCGGAAATGGATGTGACGTGCGTACGGGCATGTGGTGGAGAAGAAGAATTCCAACTCGCATTCAACCGGCGGATGCAAGACGCCGAGGCGAGCCATCCAGCCGCTAGTAAGTACACATCCACCCCCGCACCCCCGCTAGTAGAAGGGTACACCTGGTGTGGAGAAGGGTACACCTTACTGGAACATCCCGGTTCACGGATATCAGACAGTCCTGCTAAACTACTGAAAAGCGAACTAGACTGAAGTTTGTAGATGTCAAAGGCATGTGGCACGCGTGGGTGGTACGTTTATGCATAATTTGACGATTTTTCGAAAAAATGACATTTAGAAGTGTTAGAAGGTTGGAGAAGTTTGGAGAAGGTTTGGACAAACTCAAAAATGTAAATTTTTGACATTTCGGGTTTTGGAGTAGCCGCGCGGGGCCATTTCGTTTACTGCAAATACAAGGGAATCAAGTTGTGCACATGGAATGCTCGCGCGACACATTAATAAGTTTATAAAAGGCCATTACAAGGTTTGGGAAGGTACAACATGCTAATAGAAGGCAGTAAAAGGTTGCATATCAAATATTTTAGGGTTTTGGGGTTGCTGGCGGGGTGGTGTGGGTGAAATATTAGCTGTGAGAGGGGGTTCGGCGTATGCGGGGTTCGCTATAAAGTGCACAATTTCGGGAAATGATGATATTACACGGTTTGATACTTTTAGAGAAGTTTGGAGAAGGTTTGGACAAACTCAAAAATGTAAAATTTTGACGTTTAGGGTTTTGGAGTAGTCGTGCGGGGCCATTTTGGTCATTGCAAACAGCAGGAAATCGTGTTTTGCACTTGGCATGCATGCGCGGCAAATGAATGTGTCGCTACGAGGCCAATGGCAAGTTTGTGAAGGTGCACCATGCTAGTAGAAGGCATTAGAAAGTTGCATAGCCCATATTTTATTGTTATCGGGTTGCGGGGCCGTGTAAGAGAGATACTAGCTGTGAGAGCGGAGGTTTTGTTATGTATGTGCTATGGGGCGGGGCGCTATAAAGTGCATGATTCCGGGAAATGATATTATATGACTTAATATTTTTGGAGAACATTGGAGAAGGTTCGTAGAAACAAAACCGATGCAATATTTTGATATTTCAGGCTTTTGAGTAGCCGCGCGGGGCCAATTTGTTCACTGCAAATATCAGGGTGCCATGTTATGCACACGGGAGATGTTTTTGAAAAGAGCAATTCACTATGCAAGTGCATTTCCATGTTCATATTTCCACGTTCATATACAACCTAATGTATGGATACTTGCAAGTGGCATTATGGTATACGGCTATTATTATCGTATGCAAAATTACGTACTGTGCAAGATGCTGCAACGGAAATATAGTGTATGCTTATGCGTATGCGCGAGATGCTGTAGTGAGCACAATGTGTGCGCTTGTGCGTATGCTTATGGTGGGATGCTTTGAATATGGCTTTGGGCGCACACTCGGCCGGGCACTGCCGAGAGTGCGCCCACCTCGAGGCGGTCAGGGATTCAACCTGAGCTGACCGGTGGCGAACCGGTCAGGCTGCCGCCCCTATCACGTGAGACGTGCCGTGCGAGATGCTGCAACGGAAATACAATGTATGCTTATGCATATGTGCGAGATGTTGTAGTGAGCACAATGTTTGTGCTTGTGCGTATGCTTATGGTGGGATGCTTTGAATATGGCTTTGGGCGCACACTCGGCTGGGCACTGCCGAGAGTGCGCCCACCTCGAGGCGGTCAGGGATTCAACCTGAGCTGACCGGTGGCGAACCGGTCAGGCTGCCGCCCCTATCACGTGAGACGTGCTGTGCGAGATGCTGCAACGGAAATACAGTGTATGCTTATGCGTATGTGCGAGATGCTGTAGTGAGCACAATGTGTGTGCTTGTGCGTATGCTTATGGTGGGATGCTTTGAATATGGCTTTGGGCGCACACTCGGCTGGGCACTGCCGAGAGTGCGCCCACCTCGAGGCGGTCAGGGATTCAACCTGAGCTGACCGGTGGCGAACCGGTCAGGCTGCCGCCCCTATCACCTGGGACGTGCTGTGCGAGATACTGCAACGGAAATACAGTGTATGCTTATGCATATGTGCGAGATGCTGTAGTGAGCACAATGTGTGTGCTTGTGCGTATGCTTATGGTGGGATGCTTTGAATATGGCTTTGGGCGCACACTCGGCTGGGCACTGCCGAGAGTGCGCCCACCTCGAGGCGGTCAGGGATTCAACCTGAGCTGACCGGTGGCGAACCGGTCAGGCTGCCGCCCCTATCACCTGAGACGTGCTGTGCGAGATACTACAACGGAAATACAGTGTATGCTTATGCGTATGTGCGAGATGCTGTAGTGAGCACAATGTGTGTGCTTGTGCGTATGCTTATGGTGGAATGCTTTGAATATGGCTTTGGGCGCACACACGGCTGGGCACTGCCGAGAGTGCGCCCACCTCGAGGCGGTCAGGGATTTAACCTGAGCTGACCGGTGGCGAACCGGTCGGGCTGCCGCCCCTATCACCTGGGACGTGCTGTGCGAGTTGTTGCGGTGAGCACAAAGTGTGTGCTAATGCATGTGCTTATGCATATCAGTATATCTATGCGGTGCGATGCTTTATACATATTCAACTATAAGGAGCGCTCACCTTTAGTTGTGGGTCAAGAGTAGCTTTGGGTGCTGAGATCTCAAAAGCCTGAGATACATGGGTCGCCGACGGCACCAGTTGCAGTGATCTCTGCATCACAAAGGGCATACACGCAGTTGTGAGTGTTGCGAGGCAGAGAACTAGAAATGCGTTGATATATTATATTTGGAATCTAGTAATTTTGAGTTGCTGACCTTTTTAGGGACTACAGAAGCTGGCTCTTGGGTCGACTGTGGCGTAGTTCCACAGGTTGCGTCATATGAACCCTGCAACACACGATGCTGAAATTCTTTTGGCTATGCCATATGTGAACGCAAGTAGTGTTAATGTTAAAGCGCGTTACAAATAGTTTCGGTCAGTTCACCTGCGGATCACACCGCTCCGATGCAGCAACGGTTGGGGCTTGATCTGTTGATGTAGGCAGCAACCCAAGCCAACCGCGCACCCAAGCCAACCGCGCAGACCACCTTTGGCTTTGAACTCTTCAGCGTAAACTTTGTGCGGGTTATGCAACTTTCTAACACTAACGCACTACCAAGAAGGGAAGCGATTGCTTTTAAGTTAAGATTCTCGGAAAAGTTCGTTGTGAAAAATCGATAATCAGCTTTCGCTACGCGCCATGTCTGGCCATGTCCGGCCATGTCTGAGGCTAAAGAATACTCCCAGCTATTGCGTTTCTACAAACATGGGCATAAAAGTACAAAAAAGAACCATCAAAGTAAATGGAAATGCGTCACAGCGTCACTCACTTTTGTGGCGTCTGCAGCTTCGAAAATGAGTCTCGCACTTTCGGGCGAGTTAACAAATGATTCTCGGAGGTCGGTCATTACAGTATCCGCATCCATACATCTTAATATATCCGCATCCAACACAATATATACTCAAGAAGAGCTTGTAAAACCTAGAATACAACGGTCGCAAACAAACTCGTCTTACTCTGTGACTTATCGTAGATAACGTGGGGTACTACGGTCTACTGTACTATCATTGTGCCATGATGTGACACACCGTCCCACATGACGTCTTCAGAGTGTCTTTGAATTTCTTGGAGCTGTCTTTGATTCTGATATGACACCACTGTTAAAGGTGTCATGCTGTCTTCGCCCTGTCTTCGAAGGCCTTATATATATGTACATATATATATATGTTGAAAAACGGCCAAAATTGGTAAAATCCTTTGGCGATAAATTTGAAAATTGAAAATTGGACCTTATTTTATTTGATAATATGATTTTATACCTATTAAGGTATGAGAAAATCATAATGACACATGTCATATCTCGTGTAACACCCTAGGTAATAGGTGTGGAATATGTGGGGGTATACATATTGGCTGTAACACTAAATCGGTCAAAATGTTCTACGTGTAATCTTTTGAAAATTTGGGATTGATTTTTTTTTGCTATAATGAATTTTTAGCTATCGAATAACAATCCCTGATTGACACAACACGTGTAACACCCTGTAACACCCTAAAAATTGAATGTGTGTGTCAGTGGCTACTATCCTTAATCCAGATCCTCCCACAAGAATCTAGCGCAAATGGGCATGGCGACCTTGTATGTCGTATATAGTGGCCCGGCATATGCTTTGGGGCAATATTTATGAACCTTTTGAATTATCTATAACATTTCTTTGCTTGAAATGTCGATGGTTTGACCTTTAATCTTAGCGTGGTTTGGGTGGGTGCTTTCACAGAATTTCAATCAAAATGCTAGATCCTACCACAAGGATCTAGGGTACCGACAACTCTAGGCCTTGCTACACGAGCTCGGGTTGGTGCGTATGTTGTTAACCCTCGAGAATATGACCAAAACTAATTTTGTAAGCCCTTTAATATCATACTAGCCGGATTAATCACCGCATATGCGCATGCCATGGTGTAGTACCGTCGAACTTCAATATTTCCATCATTATCAGGGTCTGAAAATCGTATTCTAGAACCTCTAGCGGCAGTTCTAACCGTTCAAAAAATCCCCCAAAAATCCCAAGGAGACTTTGAAGTCATATTAAAGTACTGAAGTGCTCACCAAGGCAAAGATCTAGCCTTAAAGCTTAAAATGGACCAAGACTCACGCCCAAAATGCGAAATTATCCCCATACCTAAGGAATGTGTATATCTTACCCATGTGACCGCGTTCGTGTGATGTGTCCAATATACATTATCCAAGTCGTATTTTGACCCAAACATGATTAATATACATGCATACCTTGAGATATATCATGTCTATGGTGGCAAAGGATCGATATACGATTGGCAAAAATTATGGAAGATACACCCCGCTTTTGAAGCTTTAAAAGGCGTAGCAGTTCAAAATTTGGTTGGGGCATGCTATAAATGCATTAGCTAGGGGTATATATGATGGATTCTCGTCAAACCACGCACCATACTACTTAGTATAGGTCCCATGTGGAAAGTATTCCTTGGTGTTGACTTGTAGAAAGCTCGTGGGGCGCCTAAATAAATTATTGAAAAAGTGATCCTTGTGGGAGGATCTAGAGCGTTCTAGGTCCTCCCACAAGGATCTCGGGATAGTAGCCATCAGGGGTGTAACATACCTTCTGAACACCACATAACATTCAGTTTGGTATCAAATGCAGTTTTGCTTAAAAACATTTGCAAAATATTTATACTGCTTATTTTTTTACCTATTTTAGGGTTACTGATACCATGTAACACCCTAATCATATTATTGGGTATATGGGCCACTGTAACCTGACATGCCCTAAAATGCCACTATAATTTCGATAAACTTCGTGTTTGGCATTAACATATCATGCTGTTTTCGACACAGACATGATTATATATCGGGCAACAACCCAAGAACTGTAATAGATGCTTCCTATATGGAATGCATGCTATTTATGAGGTACAGGCAATTGACAACTGCCTTATATCACACACTTCCTTGAGGGGGGAAGAAGGTGGATATATATATATATACTTACCTCATTATTATGTACGAATGTACTACATGTATGTAAACATACAGATATACCATATATAACATATAAATCACACACACTCAGTTAGACGATTAGCTGAAGGTATTTTTGTGTTGTGTTTTGTTTTTAGATGGTTACAATCGAAGAGGAAAAGCATGAGATTCCTGATATCAACCCAGATCCTTCGACATGGTTTTTCGACATTCTTGGTTCATATGATGCATACAGTCGGTTTAAAGTCCCGAAATGGATCGCTGGTTATGCTGACACACTAACCAGATATGACCAGATAGGCTACTATGACAACATCAGTCGTATGAAGCCAGCCATGAGCCGATTCAAGGATCCTGCCAATGAGCCTCAGGAACCAGAAACCGAGTACACAGAAGACAATCCTCCGATGGTCTTTACAGATCCAGATGCAGATCCAGATACAGTCCCAGCACCAGCTCCACCTGGTTTGGTCCCAAAGGTGAAAATGACACCACCTAGGGAATTCAAATCAGGACAGGACGCAGAAGTCTGGTTGGACACGGTGGACAGATATTTCCAGTTCACCTATCCAGGTGTCAATGATAAGGACTTGATTACAGTGTTTCTGACTCTCATTCAGAATAACGACAGACACTATTTTCAGGTCTTGGCACAACAGCCACATGCCACCTATGAGATGGTCAGACAGACATTCCTCAGACAATTTGGTAATCCTCACAAGAGATCAGTAGCCAAGAAACACCTTATGGCACTGACTCAAGGAACCCAAACCTTTGCAGATTATTTGCGCACATTTACATCACTGGCTTCTCTAGCAGCAGTTGATTTGAATGATGTGCTAATAAAGGACAGATTCGTCACCAGTATGGATCCAGATCTCCGCAGACAGTTCCAACTCAGATTCCTGACAGAAGAGCAAAGGAACAATCTGTCGTGGCAAGAAACCACACAGATATTGCTTGATTTGAATTATGTCATTCACTCAAAGCAATCAGAAACCCTTCACTATCGGGGTCAGAAGGAGCAGTCATCCGGAGGTCCAGCCAAGAAGGATAAGGACAAAGGACGTGGCCAGAAGCCATATGACAGATCCAACAGAAATCGGAATCAGAATCAGAGTGGCAGCCAGAACTCCAATCAGAATCGGAACAAGGGAAAAGGTGGAAAAGGCAAGGGCAAAGGAAAAGGAAAATCACAGAATGATAAGTCTTGCAATCGTTGTGGTCGTGTTGGTCACATCGAGAAGGATTGTTATTCCACCAAGACCCCAGATGGAAAGGAGATCAAGGGTAAGCCACCAGCTCAGAATCCTTTTCAGAATCGGAGACCGCAGCAGCAGAATCAGGGTGCTAAGGATGGGTCTGGCAAACTCATCAATACGATCAACACCTTGGTTAATGTCTATTACCCACTGGTTGGGTGGGCCCAACTTAAGAGCCATTTAAGTTGGGTGCACCCAACTTACCCTTTGGTGGGATTATTGGGAGTTGTCGTTACCGGATTCTGGTTTTTATTAGCTCAAAATGACGGGGAAGATGTCCTCTTTTTCACACGCATCTACACTATTGAGTCAATCAAGCTTATCCGTGAGCAATTTTGGGGAGTATGCGAGGGGATAGAAAAAGTTGTAAAATTTCCAAGTGATTTTGAGGATTTACCTACCCATGCTACTTCAACCGAGGTTTTGAGGGTCAAGATGAACTCGGATGAAACTTTTGACAAGACACTGCAGAAAGAGCAACTTGAGAACTTGACGACATAGGTCTTCGAATTTCCAAAGGACCTTCGAGTGTCACGGGGAGTCCCTTATATTACCCACGTTCTTAGGTATTGTGCACCCAACCTAAGAGAAATCCGGAATATTTCAGCACATACCCTATTGAAACGGCCTCATTACATCCCGCAATCTTGGATGATAGAGGTACAATGCATATCCATAGTTCAAATGGAACATACACACTAGGAAGGATTTCTGTTAAAAACTGTTAATGATGTGTTAAAAAATGTTAATCGAGTGTTAAATAGTGTTAATGTGGAAACTGGGTGTTAATCAAGTGTTAATACGCGAAAAATTTCATAATGGGCTATATTATAGGCGGAAAAGTGTTAATGAGGTGTGAAGAAAGTGTTAAACGTTGGCGAGGGAGTGTTAATGGGACAGTTCAGGAGTGTTAACGGAAGGCTGCATCTGTTAATCGCGGTATAATCACGCTGCTGCGAATTATATTGGAGCCAGAACACACGCCTGTTTCGCCGATGCATTTGAAAAGTGTTAATACCCAGCGCAGCCACCGTGATGTGGGTGTCCTGGCGAGATAATCATTTCAAAATGCAGTCGCCACTGACAACGCCCATACCCATCGACGATCGACAGGATCATCTACGGTAGATATAGGTGCATCCGCGAACACCAAACGCATGAAGACCTTATTAAGACCTATCTAGCTACGTACGTAGGATGGAACGATAGTTGGACGTAGGTAGCTTGCGAAATCATTTCTGAGCTGACGTTCTGCCCGAGCAGACCAGCATATATAATATATTTGTTACGAGAGAAACCCGAGTCTGTAAAATTTGTAAGGTGCCAAATCGTTGCACGGTCGCTGTTACGTATATTTTTATCCACACGTTTATAGACTGCAAACCAAAGGGTGGGGTTGCGTGGTGTTCGTTCATAACAGATGGATGACCAGTGGAGCGCAAACTTGGCGACTGCTGGAAAGCAACCGCGAACTGCTACTAACGCGGTAAGTGCAGATTGTGGAACAGAATCTTCGTTTATTTTAAGTGTGAGTAAACTGATGCGGGCGATGTTCAGGCTCCCGGTGGCGCACATCCGGGCGCGGGGTTAGTTGGGCCCGCTAAGGTAAACGCCGGCACCGGAGCATTTATGCAAGCCTCTTGTCCCTGTTTTTTTAAGGGTGTTCTTCGTATAAGCCGGAGGTCACGCTGGGGACATACCGTCGCCAGCGTGGCCTGCTTCTGGTTGGTTGAAGTGTTTCATTTTCGTGTTCACCGGGTTTCATTTTTTACATGTGTTGAAGCCTCTGCGGACCGTGTAGCGCGTGCGCTGATCGCCAACGGGCCGGTCGCGCAACGATGCGGCGGTTATGCAAGCCTCTTGTCCCTGTTTTTTTAAGGGTGTTCTTCATATAAGCCGGAGGTCACGCTGGGGACATACCGTCGCCAGCGTGGCCTGCTTCTGGTTGGTTGAAGTGTTTCATTTTCGTGTTCACCGGGTTTCATTTTTTTACTGTGTTGAAGCCTCTGCGGACCGTGTAGCGCGTGCGCTGATCGCCAACGGGCCGGTCGCGCAACGATGCGGCGGTTATGCAAGCCTCTTGTCCCTGTTTTTTTAAGGGTGTTCTTCATATAAGCCGGAGGTCACGCTGGGGACATACCGTCGCCAGCTTGGCCTGCTTCCGGTTGGTTGAAGTGTTTCATTTTCGTGTTCACCGGGTTTCATTTTTTAAACTGTGTTGAAGCCTCTGCGGACCGTGTAGCGCGTGCGCTGATCGCCAACGGGCCGGTCGCGCAACGATGCGGCGGTTATGCAAGCCTCTTGTCCCTGTTTTTTAAAAGGGTGTTCTTCATATAAGCCGGAGGTCACGCTGGGGACATACCGTCGCCAGCGTGGCCTGCTTCTGGTTGGTTGAAGTGTTTCATTTTCGTGTTCACCGGGTTTCATTTTTTTACTGTGTTGAAGCCTCTGCGGACCGTGTAGCGCGTGCGCTGATCGCCAACGGGCCGGTCGCGCAACGATGCGGCGGTTATGCAAGCCTCTTGTCCCTGTGTTTTTAAGGGTGTTCTTCATATAAGCCGGCGGTCACGCTGGGGACATACCGTCGCCAGCGTGGCCTGCTTCTGGTTGGTTGAAGTGTTTCATTTTCGTGTTCACCGGGTTTCATTTTTTATGTGTTGAAGCCCCTGCGGACCGTGTAGCGCGTGCGCTGATCGCCAACGGGCCGGTCGCGCAACGATGCGGCGGTTATGCAAGCCTCTTGTCCCTGTTTTTTTAAAGGGTGATCTTCATATAAGCCGGAGGTCACGCTGGGGACATACCGTCGCCAGCGTGGTATGCTTCTCGTCGTTTTAAGTGTTTCATTTTCGTGTTCACCGGGTTTCATTTTTTTACATGTGTTGAAGCCTCTGCGGACCGTGTAGCACGTGCGCTGATCGCCAACGGGCCGGTCGCGCGACGATGCGGCGGGTTATGCAAGCCTCTTGTCCCTGTTTTTTTAAAGGGTGATCTTCATATAAGCCGGAGGTCACGCTGGGGACATACCGTCGCCAGCGGTCGTCTTCTGGATGATGAAGTGCTTCCGGTTGTTTGTTGCGTCCTACTTAGGAAGCTCCATCAGCGACCGCAGCCGAAGCTGGAGGGGGTGCCTCCGCCCCCCCCGCTGCTGAAGACGCGGCGGCTGCGGCTGGCAGCAAGGTACGCATTGCACCCGCCATTCCCGCTTCCTGCTGCGTTTTCCCCGCCCCCCCCCTAAATATACACACTTCATTCCCAACGAACGAGTATGCGGTCATCCATCTTGCAGGCCGACCCCCGGTTCTTATTTTGGCTTCCACCACCGGCTGCCTGTGACGCGTGCCGTGTTGCTCGTGCGCTGCTCGCCAACGGGCCGTGCGCGCCTCGTAGCCGCGGCGTTTTAGCGTTTCACCTCACGCCCGTGACGTGTACCGTGTTGCTCGTGCGCTGCACGCCCACGGGCCGTGCGCGCAACGGACCCGCGGAATTTAAGCGTTTCACCTCACGGCAAGCTGCGGGTTATTTCCTCGCGCGAGCGTGCCTCGTCCATATCGTCCCCCGGAGTCCTCCTGTCCGGTTCGGGGTGTGTCCAAAGATGTCCGGTTGCGGCCCGCCGCTCTAAGTTGAACCGTGGCCGTGCCGTACTCGTACCTCGTCGGTGGCCCGCCAACGGGCCGGGCGCGGAAGGTGGCCGCGGTGTGCGTCCGTTTTGCCTAGCGTACCTCTCCGATGTTGCTGATACCATGGTGTCCGCAACCGACACCTAACCTGTGACACAGCGGACCAGTCCTAGGCAGGCATGCTAGCTTAGGGGGCATATCGCTCCCATCGTTCCGGTTCTTTTCGTTGTCCAACATGTTTCGGTTTGCGCCACCGTTTGCCGCCGTGTGTGCATCGGGTGGCCGCAATATCCCACACCGTATATACGCACAGTACACTGATCCAGGTTAATCAACAACCCTGGGTTTGCGGTTTGTTTCCTAGCGGGGGAAAAAATTCAAACGGCGCAGAAATCGTTTCCTTCGGCGCCAGCAGCAAGGAATCACTACTGCGGACAACCGGGATTATGACGAGGGTCTCCAGGAGTATCTGGAAAAACAAATTCGCACCTTGTTCGACGGCATCCCGTTTTAACGTGCCGTCGCCACGCGCGCGGGGTGTTCCAATGTGGATCCGAAGAATATCATCGAGCCTCAAAATGCCGAACCGGTGAGTGGCGCGTACGGCGCCGTCACACGAGGTTGCACACTGGACCGCACGGACCTGGTCGTGGTCAAAAGGTTTTGCAAAACCTCGGAGCTACAGCCGCACCCCAAGACCAACGGAAACCTCCAAAGGAAGGCAGCGCCCACCCAGCCGCCCAAGGAGTTCAAGCGGTGTGCGCAGGAGCTAGTCATGACAAAACTGGCGTCGCAAGCGGCACCCACTTACGTCGTGCCCTGTACACGATGGGGTGTGGAGACCAAAACTCGGCTAGCGCTGCGGGTCGGGCCAGTTCCGATGCTCGTCATGCCCGATCGCGGCCGGACGCTATGGGAATTCATGCGGGATCCGCCTGAGGGTGACCTCTCCTTGGAGGTCAAGCTGCTACTTGCCAAGGAGGTGCTGAAGGCGTTTGAGCAGTTGCACTCCAAGGGTATCGTGCACGGCGACGTCAAGGGTAACAACGTGGTCGTTGCCGAAGCGCTGCAATCACCATATCCCATCACGCTGCGAGTCATCGACTTCGGAGTTGGCTGCGTCGATCGAGAAAACCTGAAGTCTGCGCATGACGAGCGTCCTCTCGGTCGAGAGGACCGCCGTTATCTTGCTCCTGAGCACCGGGATCACGGCCCAAGCAGGCCAGGAGACATGTGGTCTGTGGGTGGACTCCTGGTCCAGCTCTTCCAGCACCCGCAGGCTGGTGGCGAACGTCACCAATGGGACTATATCCTAAGTCAAGCGAAACCGCAGAATGGATTCATGAAGCATGCACTCATGCAGCGCCTGAAGGAATGCTTCAGCGTAGACATGGCCAAGCGTCCGACAGCCGCGAATCTGCTGCGCACGTTTGACAACACTAGGATCCAGACCTTCGGTGACAAAGGCTTTCCGCCTCGCATTGAGCTGGCTGGGTGATTTCCAATAGGGCCGACATGTGAACTTGACAAATGTATACATTTAAATATAGCGCCGACATTGCCGTAAACAAATCGGTCCATGTATGTATTCCTATCGCATCACGCATAACGCGCTAGACACACACATGCATTTGCCTACCGGAGGTCACGCTGGGGGACATACCGTCGCCAGCTTGGCCTGCTTCCGGTTGGTTGAAGTGTTTCATTTTCGTGTTCACCGGGTTTCATTTTTTTAATGTGTTGAAGCCTCTGCGGACCGTGTAGCGCGTGATCTTCATATAAGCCGGAGGTCACGCTGGGGACATACCGTCGCCAGCGTGGTATGCTTCTCGTCGTTTGAAGTGTTTTCGTTTCGTGTTCACCTACACATACATGCATTTGCCTACCGGATGGTGACCTTTTGCAAGGCTAGTGTCCGGCTTATTATATGCAAGCGTCTGCCTCCTATGAATGGTCTACCTCATCATTATTGTCTCTAGGGGTCTTGGGGTGCTTGCGTATGTGCGAGCTCGTATATAGAATTCCTATCCGGTAATGTTACGAGCCACACCGGTTAACACACAGGTGCACGGAGGGTTTCCTATGGGGGGCATATTGTTCTCGGGAGCTTTGCCGTGCTCGCCATGTATATACTCCTGTCGTTTGCATGCAACTACATGTTGTGCGCTTCCCGGTGGCATATCGTTGCTGAGGAAGTCACACGGTGTTCGTGTTGCGTGCTGTCGCACAGATGTTCCCCGACTGCCCGCCCGAGGTTGCCCACGGCGATGACGCTGCATCTAAACAAGTCGAGGAAGAACTACTAGAGGATCATGTCCATAGGATCAAGCCTCCCGACACCGTGAAACCAGTCGGGCACAACGATGCAGGCTTTCTGCCTATTATGCCCAAAAACCTGACACCTGATGACCTGCGCGACTTGCCATGGTGGGCGTATCTGTCTGATCGCCCTCCCCCGGCAGAGGGCACCGTGGAAGACGGGGAGGCATGCACCTTCGATTGGAAGTGGTCCGTGCAGATGCTGGATGCGGCCTGCTCGGAGGTCGTCCTGAAGGAAATCATTGACATTTGCAACCGGCACCTGGTTGCCAGTGCCAGTTGGAAAGAGCTGTATGGTACGTGGCACAAGGATACATCCGAGCAAAACCTGCTTACCCTCCGGGAGCACTACGCGCTGTGGCGCAAGGGAGTGTTGAAGCCGGTTGTTCAGGTGTCCAAGGAAGGGACAGCTGGCGTTACAATGGAGGACACTGTGGGCGACCCTCGTGACTGGGTGCAAGTCGTGGATGCCTCGATGATGCGCGCGACCCAGGAAAAAACGGAGTGCGAGGATGAGCTCGCGCGGCAACGTAGTGAGCACACGGACGGGTTCAATGCTATGCTCACCGTGTTCATGACGTATGTGGTAGACTACCAGTTGCTGAAGGCTGAGGTCCTGTTCTCTCATAAGGAAATCGGCGCGGACTTCACATCTGGATCTCACGAACTGGGTGAGGGCGCGCGCTATACCATACAGGCCGACTGGCATGTTGGGCACTGGCTATTCCCATCCATCTTCACCACCGTGAAGCATGGCCTTGTGGACGACAGGCTGCGGTCTGGGATTCTTGAAGCTACGGGAATGGTGGTGAAGCGGACCTACGACAAGCCGACGCCTCTAGGGCCGGACGTCGAGAGCAAAATCCAGTTCCTTCACACCGATACCATCTTTCCCAAGGCAGGCAAGGGATCCTGGGGCTGGCCGGATTACGACGTGTTCTCATGTGGCCTGTTGCTGAGGGCCCAATGCCTGACGGAGGTGCTACCCGAAACGCAGCGGGCCTGCCATTGGGACAGGTTTTGCTCGATGGATTACAGCCTCGTGGTTCAAAACTCCAGGCATGGCGATCCCACTTCGGCTCCCTTCCGTCGTGTTCACCTCGGGGGTCCCATGGGAACACTGTGGTTCTGGCCAGCCGACCGCATGGCGCACCGCGGTCTTTCTCCAAGTGGGCGCCTCCCGCTCGACCGTACTCGTCCTAAGCAGTTCTACTTCGTGATCTACTCCGCAGCCAGAGTGCGTACTAAGGGAACCATTGACCTGAATAACGCGGTACTCGGCAGCCCGCACAGTGTCATCTCGCAATATGGCTTGGCGTGCCGCATGATGTGCGTTGCGTGTGGAGACGAAATACGATTTGCGGGAGGCTACGACACCTTGCCAGGTGTTTGGGCGTGTTCCCTGTGCAGATCAGGCGTTCTGGGTTGTGACGCTCTGCGTACTATCGGAGCCGTGATGTGTGGTCCGTGCCAGCGTGTGCGGCGCGAAGCTAAAGTCCGGGCGCCACTATCCGCGCATGAGAAGCACCCGGGGCAGGCGGCCACATTGGCCGATTACTGCCAGTTAGACGAGGCCGAGGCGAAGCTGCATGCACTCCTGAATGTGGAGGACCTAGGCCTTGCTTGGAACAAACTCCGCGGGGTGCTCGGCGCTGAGGCGTGGGGACGCGCGGATGCCACGGTGAAGCACAGGATCGCCAACCTGACTTGGGGTGACGGTGAACCTCCAACCGGTGAACGCCCGCCGGCGCGGCCTTTGCAGGACTCTGGCGACGGCATCACTGCTCTCTGGGACCGACGGGCTACCCGTGACGACGCATTCTCATCTTTTGACGATCACCAGTTGTACCGGGAACTGGGTGTCTGCTGCCCGGGCTTGCGTAGTGTCGTGTTCGGTATGCTTACCGCGTTGAACGCGCAGCGCCTGCGGACAGCCGGTATTCCTCTTGGCGCGGACAAGTCCTACAGGAAACAACACCTGTTCCATACGGACGCGGAGGGCGGGCTGCATGTGAACATACGTGTTGCTAAACTCTTGCAAAGTCCTGATCAGCTGGACCTGGGTTTCGCAAACAAAGTGGCGGCGAAGCTGTCGCACCGATGGGATCCCGGACATGCACGATCCCTCGTCGTGCGATGCGATTGTGCATACGAGACTGGTGGAGATGCGTCACGAGCGATGCCCGGCAAGTGCATCGTGCGGGCAACTGCATCCCATAAAGACCATGGGGAGTACCGCGTGCGTGCTCTGGGTGCGTGCCGTAACCAACAGAGAAGCAAGGCAGCAGCCGAGCCTTCCATGGATCTCGCTTCTGAGGAGGCATTGCGAGCGGCAACCGCAAACGGTTTCCAGCCAAACGCTGTTCCGCCAAACTTTGCACCAAACTTTGCACGTGTTTCGTTCGGTACCGATGACGTCATCCTGATGCCCGTGGACCCC
>LGRX02006202.1:0-26511 GCA_001247695.2 Cymbomonas tetramitiformis
CTCTACCAGCTCATGTCCCTCTCGGGAGATGGGCGTCTCCTGAACCGGACTCGACACTGCCGCTGAGGGCCCTCGAGCGTCTGACTCCACGGGCCCCGAGGGCGAAGCTTGAACCAGGGCGAGCCTTTGGACTTGTGACTCTATGACCGCCTGCAGCCTCTCCTCTAGCTGGGCCTCAACCGACCTCCGATCTGCTGCTCGCCGCTCATCAGCAGCTACCTGCTGAGCGACGCTCTCGTCGACAGCCAACTGCCTGGCAGTCTCCCGGGCTTCTGCGGCCAGCCGGTCTGCAGCCCAGCGCTCTTCGACAACGCGTTGCTCGGAGGCCCTGCGTTCCTCGGCAGCGCGCTGATCGGAGATCCTGCGCTCCTCGGCAGCTCTTTGACTCTCTTGGAGTTGCCGAGACAGCTGTTCCAGGCGAGCCTCCGCAGCTGCCTCCCGAGCTTGAGACTCCTTCTGCCAGGCTTCCTTCAGCTCTTACAGGTCCTGACTGTTCCTGCTCCAGGTGGACTCCGGGGACGACGACGTGTCCCCTGAGGAAGTCGGACCGGGGTGCGGGGCCGAGGGTGCTCGACTGGGCTTCCGGGTGCGAGGCACCGGGCGGCTGGGGCCGCTCGGCTTAGGCGCCTGAGTCCTGGGCCTCGGACGTTCCGCGGGATGCTCTTCCTCCGATGAGGACGAGAGGGGAGCAAACCGGTTTGACCAGTTCCCACCGGGGGCTGCGGAACTCGGAGGTGCTGTACCTGACTTCCTAAGACCCCTGTGTGACTTCCGGGTGCGGCCGCTCATTCTGACGGCCGCGACGACCGCTCTCCTTACCTCCTGGAGGTCCGCCCCTTGGCGTGCCAGCTCCCCTGGTCTGCCGGCGTTGATGGCAAAGACAGAGAATCTACACCTCCCAAGGGAGTTGTGAGGGTCCTCGCGCTTTTGCTGCATCAACACCTTGGACTCGGAGACTGACTGCTGGTGGATCTCCAGGCGATAAGCGCCGTCCTCGGAGAGCCCATAGTCCTTGAGCTGGAACCACATTAGCCCTGACAGCGGGTGGTCTTTCCCCAGGCGCTTTAGGCCTCGACGGATGTCCTGCCACATAGACTCCTGGTCGGAATCCGAGCAAGAGCTGACACCGGATGAGGTTCCCTGGGACGAGTCCGAGCTGACTGGGGTCGTCCTGGGGAGCCGGCGCCACTCGCGAAGACACCTCCTGCCCATCTGGGTCATCCGGTGTCTCCGGGCTCCAACCCACCAGGTGCTCCTCTCCTTGGCAAGCATCGTCTGCTGGTGCCATGCCATGAAGACAGCTCCAGCTTGACGTCTGCCTCTGCGCCACAGACCCTGTGTCTGGACGACATGCTGGCGCCATGCTGCGAAAGCGGACTCGACCCGGCGCCGACTGCCTTTGTCGAACAGGCCTTGAAGTTGGGCGACCTGTTGGGTGACGTCATTCCACGCTTGGAATGCCAGGCGCCGGAGCTCGCGCTGATGCGCTGACTGGTCCGTCCTGGCCCTCCATGCGACCCACGCAAGCCGCGCTGTTGCGCGCTGACGAGATGGCAGGGAGACTCTCGCACGCCGTTGCGCTGAATTCAGCGCCCAGGTGCTCCATTGACGGAGGGCCAATGCGAGCATGGATTGACGTCGCTCCCCTCGCCAAGCCGGATTGGGCTGGATGCGAGACTCGCGCCCCCGTGACTGGACGACGTCTAGCTGCTCTGGGCGCCGGACATCATCAGACTCCCCTGCCGGGGGACTCCAGTCACTGGCTCGGTAAACCTCAAAGCGCCCTGGGGCACTGATGAGATTCCCTTGCTCGCTCCCCACGAGGGAAGAGAGGGAGGATGCTGCCGGTCCCGACGTCGGTTCCTGACGGACGACCCTACTACTCGCACTCCTGCTGGACGCAGGGAGTGGGGAGAAGGGAGCTGCCGAGGGGTTCAACCCCTTAGCAGCGCGGTCCGAGTCCGACCCGGAGCCGGCGCCTGCCGCCGGCGGTGCCGGAGCCTCGGGCGACGCACGCTTCCGGCGCGCCGGCTGCCGTAGCGCCGAGCTCAATGCGAGCTCGGACACTGGCTCAGCTCCACTGACCCTCGCTGGTGAAGGGGCTTTTGGTGGCGAGGCCCTGGGGGGCCCACCAGACAACCCTGGAGGGGCTCTCCGGGGCGTGCGCGCCGGTGTAACCTCGAGGGCCTCACCGCCGTATTGGCGCGCAAGCGCGCGCCGCACTCCCCCCCCCCTCTCACGGGAGCGCCAATCCCGGCTGTCCGACCCGCCAGCTGCGCCCCAGAACTCCCCAGAGCCTGGGCCAACCGACAGGCCTGCAGCGCGAGACCCCGACCGACCGGACCCCACGGCTGAGCCGGGGGCGGCGCCGGCCCGACCCCCCCCACGCCGGCCCGACCGACCGAGGCATTCCTCTTCATCTGAATACATGGGCATAGTATGCGTGCTATGCGTGAGATCTAATTTAGCTAAAACCGAAAGTGCACACGACACACGTGGCAACTAGCACCCGATCCCAGGAACACGCCACTTGCGCGCGAGCACAAGTAAGCACACCGGCCGAAGCGCGGAGATTCCCGAATAGGGGGGACTAGAAGGCTAAATTAAAGGTAGGGGAAACCCCGAACCAACCCCGAATTTCAGCAAAGGCTTACGCAAAATTGAAAAATTTGCGCAGCGCTTCCGCCGCGAAGGGTCGGAATTGCCGAAAAACGGAGGCGATTTGGTCTTCCCGCACCTGCGAGTCCAAAAGCACGGATATGCGTGCTATGCGTGTATGCGTGCTAGGACTAAGGCAACGCTCGCACCTTAAAAGATTGTCGTCGAGCTAGATTTCTCCACACCGACGCGGCTCCAAGCAACCCGGAACCATCAATCCCACACACCACCGCGCAACAAGAACGAGAGCACAGGCATTCTCGATTTCGTAGTGCAAGTACTCGCTAACTAATCGCACAAGGCGGGGCGGGTTGAGCAGAATTTGCGCAAGAAAGACAAGGAAGCAACGTGAAAACACGAACTAATTACCATTTTGTAGGAGTCTACACCTTGACTTCTTCTCTTCTTTACGGTTTCGGACTTATACTATTCTACACTTATTAAACGCCCGCACGAGGTATGCTTACGATTGGTCAACTACAAGACTTCGGTTTCGTAAATCTATATAGTTATGCTTTTGCTATCAGTGCATGCTTTCAATACACAATATACAGCAGTTACGGCTCTTTACTTTTATGTTTTACTTTTCAGTTCAGATCATCTCCCCGAAACGGGTTACTCTTAGAGTTCTTATACATTCAGGAACTCTTTCCATAACTCAACTGTACTGAGTACTCCGTACAACAGTCTAGGCCCCTCACATCAACATCATTCTGATCGGTCCTACTGTACTCCGTACTGAGTACTCCTGCGTTTTATACTTAGCCGTTTTTCTTGCTCTTGTGCTTGCCTCCTAGCACACACAGCAACATGGCTGCCTCCCCATCTGTCCGCATGCACGCCTCACACGCGAGATGCTTGCTGGGAATGGCTGCACTGCAGTCGTACTGGTCTTTCACTTGTAGGTGACATGGTGCAATATTTTGCACTGTGCTCTTCTCCCGCAGCTTTGTGCTGTCCTCCAACACTACCACTCCATCTCTTTGCACCTTGACTATCTTCAGGATGGCTGGCTTGGTGGCTACCTCCATACCAGAGCGCGGTTGTTGCCGTATATATACGAAATCGCCTGCCTTGAACTGGTGCGGCTTCGGCTCGTAACTGCCACTCCTCCTGTGCTCGTATCGTAAAGTGTCGCGGTGCTGAGCGATCTCCAGGTTGCACCCTGCATGTACCATGAGCCTCTTCACGATGGCGGCTCGCTGTAACAGATCATCAGCCAGTGTCTTCTCCTCCTGCTTCCCAAAGTCCAACTCGGGTCGAGCACGAAGATCCGGTGGCACCGTGGCTTCCTGAGCGAACAGCAAGGTGAATGGCGCCACTCCAGTGGACTGCTGCCTAGCTGCGTTGTAGCTGAGTACGAGTGACCAGAGCATCTCATCCCACTCGAAGTCCAGGCCCTTGTCGAGGGCCATCTTCTTGAAGCAAAACTTGAGGGTGCGTACCACCCGTTCGGTTAAGCCATTGCTCTCTGGGGAACTCGGTGAAGTCACTCTCCGGTCAATGAGACACTGCTCGCATAGAGCAGAGAACTCACCTTCAAACTCTGTGCCCCCATCCACCAAACATTCTGCAGGCGCCCCAAACACGGATAGGACATGATAGCGAAATGCGCTGGCGATGGTGGCGGCCTCCTTATCGGGGATTGGAACACACACAACGAATCGCGTGTAGTGCTCAATCATGACCAAGACGCGTTGGTTCCCAGCCTTCGTGGTGCGTTTCGTAGGCCACGCTAAATCCAGGGACCAGCGATACATGAAGGACTTGATTTCCAGCGGCGTGAGATTCGCCTCCTCCCGTGCATAGTGCGTCTTCACCCTCTGGCAAGTCTGGCACTGAGTGACCACTGCTTGCACATCCTGTTTCATGCCTGCCCAGTAATGGCGTTGCCACAACAGGTTCAGTGTCCGCCTGATGCCCCAATGGCCGGTCCTCTCATGGTGCTCACGCACCAACTGAATCCTGTCACAGGGCTTGGGCACCAGCAGCTCCTTACCACTGACGGTGACCATGTATAACTCGCCCATGAGCTCGTCCCAACGGTGACGCGCTGCTCTCTTCCTTACCCTGTGATACTCCTCCTTGGGCACCTCCACTCTTCCTCCTGTCTTGACCCACGCGAGGCATAGCTCATCCTCGTGTATATCGGGGTACCTTTCTCGGAGTGACTCCTGGTTGGTTACGCTGGCTAGCATGGCAACCAATCTCGTAGTGTCAGGCAGCTTAGGCAGCCTCATCTCTTTCTCCTTTGTCACTGGTGCCCACTCTGGTGCTGAGCTCGTCTCTGCTGGCTTGCCTCCAGGTCTTGAAAAGGCCTGCCGGTGACGTGCCTCGTAGCCCGCGAGCTTCATGGAGGCCATCTTCCACTGTCTGCGGCGCGGAACAGCGTCGGCGGTGCCTAGCCCCTGCGTGCCTTTCTGTCCTTGGCTGCACATGCGTTGCAGTCGTTCTTCCCAGTCCTGATGGCTGAGGCGTCGCGCGACTTGCTGGGTGTAGCCGCTGGAACTGGTGATCCACTCTGCTAGTTGGGCTCGCACCGGCTCAGCCGTGTCCTCGGAGGTGGCAGCCACCTTGGTGGATTTCGCGATAGGGATGGCAACTAGCGTGCCATGTTCCTCCTCTTCACTCTCCTCACTCTTCGGCAGTTTGGTCGTGCTGACCTCGGCAATCGCATACAATAGCTCCATTGCTCTTCGGTCCATAGCAAGGCCAAGCACTCCTGCCAATTCTTCGTCTTTCATGCCATGTGCCGCGCGTAGCTCACCTGCGCTGTACCCCATGGCAACTGCCTTCTCGTCCAGGTTGACCTCTCTGGTCTCCCCCACTTCATCATCATCTCCCTTCCTCACCACTGTGCCTGCGCGAGGCGCGCGAAAAGCACGAGAGTTTTGCGTCGCCAAGATGGTTGGCAATACTCTCATAGGCTCCCCTACAACGTTGGCGGTGTAGTGAGGCTTCCTGTCTCCTGTGACGACCCTGCGCGGCTTCCAGCCTCGCTGCAGAATATCACGCACGTATCTGTCTGGTGGTCTGTCCACCCGCTCCATTACCAGATTGAACTGCTGATTCTGGAACAGATTGCTCCAATATGCTCGTAGACGATGCGCGTATGATCCCGCGCGCGCCGCGTCAAAGGACACCGGCTGGCCCACCACGCTGTTGATGATGGGAAACACCTCCTTCCTGATCTTCGAGTTCTCCCTGTGTGACAACGGAGAAACGTTTTCTAGCACATATGCTGGCGGTCTCTGAGGCTGCAGCTGTTGCAGCGCGGAGAGGACTCGCACTGCCTGGTAGAACAGTCTGCTGTGCCTGCCCTCCAGACCAGCCAGCTTGCCAGCTGGTGACAGGTCCTGGCATGGATATCCACACACCATGACCCACTGCTCTCCACTCAATGCCCCTGCATGTACGAGGTCAATGAGGCTGGTGTCTTCGATGTTGCTGGGCAGTTGCTCCAAGTGGGCTGCCTCGGCACGGAACAAGTCGGGATGACGGCGACTGAGCGCCATGCACCTGGCCCTGGCTACCGTCTGGCTGGACTTCGAGATGTCCTGGTAGAGGTACTTGTTAACCTTAACTCCGCAGCGTAAGAGCATCTCTAGTCCAGCACACAGGCCCCCACACGGCTCATAGCAGACCACGCCCTCTTCCCTGGCTTCCCGGAAGAAGCTCTTGTCAATCACTCTCGTGTCGATCTTCTTCGGCACTTTGAGCTTGCCACCCTCCATGGTCTCGTCGCCGTATATCGCCGGTGAGCCTCCGGAATGCATACCCCTGATTGGCCGGACCTGGCTGAGGGCATCCCAGGCGACTCGAGTCAACCTGCCCGAGCACCTGGCCACTTCCGGGTGGTCGGTGTCAAACATGACCCCCTTGTTACACTCCAGCTCTTCTTGGTAGTGCAAATCAAACAGTCGATGGACTGCGCTGGTCCCCAGCTGCTCCCTGACCATGTTCTCGCAGTAGTTGGCCACCTGGGCTTCTGGGCTTACTTCGGGACCAAGTGGTGGCTCCCTGGTCACTTCCAAGCAAATGATGTCTGTGAAGCAGCGCGTTGGCCTCTCGGCACGCCCCGCTTCCCTGGCTCGGTCCCCTTCACGATCCAAACGGGCACCAGTCTCGTCTGTGGTGCTGGGCAGTGGGTACCTGGATGGCACATCCGCGTTCTCATTCTTCGGACCTGGTCGGTACTGGACCGTGAACTCAAACTCCTGGAGGCTGATGGCCCAGCGTAGGTGTTGACCTTGTAGATCCCCCTTCTCCATGAGTGTTGTGAGCGGCGAATGGTCGGTGATCAGCGTGAAGTGGATCCCGTGCAGGCACTGTCGTAATGTGCGGATGGCCCACACCACTGCCAGCATCTCACCCTGGAAGCTCGCGTACTGTCTCTCGGTCTTCGACAGCGAGCGGCTGATGACCACACAGATGTGCTCTACGCCATTCTCGTCCTTCTGCCCCAGCACTGCGCCAATGCCATGGTTGCTCCAGTCTGTGTAGAGGAAGATGGGCTTGCTGTAATCAATGGGCTTCAAACATCTCCCCGAACATAGGGCATCCTTCAATGCTTGCAATGCCTGGTCCTGATCCTTCCCCCAAGCTTCCTTGACATCCAACACTTCCTTCCTGAGCAAGTCGTTCAATGGTCGTGCCATCTCTGAGTAGTTGGGTCCCATGGGTTCCCCCACCAGACCTTTGTAATAGTTCATGAGTCCAAGGATGGAGCGTACTCCAGGTTTATCCTCGGGCTTGGGCAGCTCTTGGATGGCCTTGCACTTGATGTCCTGCGCGCCAATGGTGTTATAGCCGATGCGGTAGCCCAAGAAGTCCACCGTGGCTGACCCGAAGGTCGACTTGCCCGAATGCAGACGTATCCCTGCATCCCCCAAAGTGCGAAGCACGGCTTCCACATCCTTGATGTGCTGCTCAGCGGTGTCTGAGTATATGCACACGTCATCGACGTACGCCACCGTGCAGTGTTGCAGGTGGCGTAGCTCGTAGTCCATGATCCTGATGAAGGCTGCGGTTGCTCCAGCTGCTCCAAACGGCATGGATGTGTAGCGATAGAGTTGGTTGCCCCACCAGAACGCTGTCTTGTCCCTGTCCTCCTCAGTGGTCATGGGAGTCTGGTGGAACGCCTTGGTCGCGTCCAGGGTAGTCTTGAACTTGGCCTTGGCCACGCGCTGGTAGAGCTCTTCTGGACGATGTGGTAACGTGTTATCCTTCAGCGACAACCGGTTCGTATTCCGGAGGTCGACGCAGAATCTCGTCGAGGTCCACTGTCCAGTGTCGTGATCCTTCTTCCCCGCGACCACCACGTTGCTGGCGTGTCTGCAGTGCTGCGAAGCCGGCTCGATGAAGCCATATTCCAGCAGTTCCTTGCAGTGCAGGTCGATGATCTCCTGCTCTCCCGGGCTGTATTTCCTCGGTCGTTGGTAAGCTACCTTGGTCTCGTCCTTGAAAGGGATGGCGAAGGTCGCATGTGCCGCGCCCCCATGGTAGCCTTTGATGTCCTGCGGTTTGTTGGCGAAGCAGTAGCTGCACCTCTTTACCACGTTGCGCATCTCTTCCCAATTCTCCTCGGTGAACTCGGGATGTCCCCCAAAGGTGGCATTGAGCTCGGTGTCCAGCCACGCGGCCTCGTCCTTGGTGACCCTGGTCGTGCCCCCTGGCTGTAACGTGTCCAGCACCGTGTGCGGAAGCACCTCGTCCTGCTCTGCCACCATGGCCTCCCATCCGGTGTCCCATTGGCGCGAAGACCTCTGGTCTTCCCAGGCGGTCCTGGCAGATCTGGTCGGCGAGCCCGAGCACGATCCCATCGTCAGCACGCCCTGAAACTCCCCAGGGGCCACAGCGGCCACCCAAGCAGCCACCGCTAGCAGCAGCAAAAGTTTCAAAATTCTGCTGGTACCCACTGGTTTAACTGGAGGGTGAAGGGTCAGTATGCAAGTCAACATCTTCCACCCCCCTTGCATACGGCCCAGGCCTCCTCCCGCAGACACGTAGACCACCAGCGCCAAGACCGATATCACATAGACACAGTGCGCCACTTGGTAGCAAGCGGCCGTGAACTGCAGGCGCTGCAGTCGGGCGGCAAAGCGCGGCTTCTGCATGCGCCGCGGAACAGCGGCCAGCGTAGCCGGCCCTGCGGCCAAGATCCGCTGGGCGACCGCCAGCGCGCGACCTACCTGAGTCTCCAGCGTGGCGAATGTGCCACTATTGTGAATCAAGCCGGAGCATGGCAACCCATGGTGGACAATGTGGGCGCCAACTGTAAAGACGCACCCCAAAGTGCCGACCATGTGCGTGAAGTGCATGGCGAGCATGGCGAGGCAGAACCGTATCAATGGCACGTACCACAGCCCACGCCGGGCGTGGTGGAGCCCAGCTACCTCAAGAGCACCCTTGGTCAACAGCAGTAGGTGCCCGGCCAGCTCCAACAGCACTCGCAGAGGCGCCTGTTGATGTGCCCATGGCTCGAGTGGTGTTGCGCGCATGGCCCACAATGCGCGTGCCATGGCTCTGCGGGGCACTTCAGCGTGGAATGCCCAGCAGGCGACGACCTCACCAAGAAATCTGAATACCTCCATAGCCATCCATGCTGCCATTACTGCAAAATGAGGCAGCTGCGGCCAATGCAAGCGCACGAACACCCCCACGAGCAGGAAGCACACCTGAGTGCGCTTCGCCCGCCTATCATTGGCGGGCCGCGTGCCCGGCTTTCCGCCGGGGCTGCTTCTCAGTGACGGGCGCGCCGGGCTGCAGCCGGCCCGGTGCCCCCTTGAAAAGGCCCCAGTGCGCTCTGTCTTCTCCTCTCCTCCCAGATTTCATCATAACTTTGGCGTCTCTGGGGAGCACGCGACGCGCCAATGCCTGCATGTCGACCGCGAGCCGCGTCCTGACGATGAGCGCCTTCCCTGGGGCTCGGAGATCTCCTCCTGCGCTGACCAGCTCGTGGTGAACGCTGCTGTACGGCACTCTCAGTTGGACTCTGCGGGCGCGCTGCAGGATGGCCTGAAGGTCGAGTGTCGACATGCGCAACGAAGCCACTGGAACGCTCCGGGCTGCTGGGTGCTGTAGAGCTCGGGGTTGATGGCACGTACGAAACGGAGTCCTGCTCTTGTGCAGCTGGAGGCACGGCTTCAGTCTGCTGCGTGCAGACGGAATGTGCCGGGGATCTCAGAATGTCGTTGATTGACTGGTGCTCAGGTCTCTGTGCCATGTTGCACTCCAAGCCCATGGTCGATATCCCGCCGAGAACTCGGCCAGAGTATGGTGCCGGCGTGGGCGTGGCTCGCGCGCCATCACGACCATCAAGCCCCGGGCAGTCTGGCCCAAGCGTGCTCATTCTCGCAGTTGCGCGGGCGGCACGAGGTCGTTCTTCATATTCTCTGATGATATCCTGACGTGCCCGTATCGATTCGGAGAGAGTCGCCATGGTGAGGTGGTTTGCTGCGACCTCGGCCTGCCCTTGCGCCAAACTGGCGGACAGTCCAACAAGTCTTTCACTGATGACCTCCACGCTGTCTTCATCCTCTGTCTGCGGCGATGGTGTCCTGGTGCGACCCGTGTGAGTGCTCACACCCTCAACAGCCGCGAGGTCGGAAGAGTATCCTGAGATGCTGCCATTTCCCTCCTCACTTCCTGCATCCTCTCCCTCGATTGGGTCCAGGCATCTCATGAAGTCGTTTCGAAGACGCACCTGCACCTCCGCCCGACGTGCCTCAGCTAGCAACGCCGGGCCCACCGAGGACGTGAACGCAGACAATGGTTCTCGGTGCATCACTGCCACCTTGTTCCAGGTCTCCCAGCTGCAGCAGTCGAACTTGCGCGTTCCTGAGGAGAGGTACTCCAAGGTGAACGCCATGTTGCTGGGTCCCCGCTCACGGTAGTAGCGATTGTCCTCGAAGAGATAATACACGGCCTTGGACCGGGCGTTGGCACGGGTCTTGAAAACCCGTAGGGTGCCCTGCCGCGGGCCATCGCTCAAATGGCCTCTGGCGATCTCCAAGAGCTGAGTGCGATCAACCAGATGCTCCATATGTTTCTGCAAGGTGCCGAGGAGTCCTCCCGTGCAGCCTTTCGACTGCCCACCCAGAGGCAGAAACTCTCCCCTTTGTCCCACTCCGGCGGAGGAGGCGTACTGGTGCAGGGTCTGGCTGCTGAGTCGCTGCGTGTGCACCCCCTTTCCCCGCTCCGCGAAGGGCTTCCCAAGCTGGAACTCGATCTCGCCCATGAAGCAACGGTACTGGATGAGGAAGACCGTCTGTCCATGCAGCGCCATGAACTCCGAGATCCCTCCCAGATCCAGCCAGTTGGCTTCCCCAGCTGTGTTCTCGCTGCGAGTGGGCGACTCTGGCTCGTAGGTGCCCTGGAACACTGCAGCGTGGTACTCTAACATGGCAGGGTCGAAGACGCCGTTGGGCCAGGTTTGATGCCGTAAACGAAGCGTGGCTGAGGATGGTGGCGGTGTGGAGCCAGATGGCCCCGCCTCATCCCCCCTGACTGTCCTCGACGTCCTGAGAGTCTTGGATGTGCGCACTGGAGGGTTTCTTCTGGCCCCATAAGTGTCCAGCGCGTCCTGTGCTTGCTCCTCTGTCTTGCATGCACCGAGCATCACTCTCGTGTTGTCCCCCAGGTGTAGGTACTCCACGGCGGCAGCGTTTGTGCTGAACACCTCGCCACTGCCTCCTTCCCCATCTGTCACCGGGTAGAACTTCCCCATCTTGTCCGCTGCGTCTGACAGCGTAAGCTGCGGAACCACCCTCACATTCTCGCCCTCCACACCAGCCACCTCCGTGTCGTACCTCACCTTCAGACGAGCTCGAAGGTCAGCGATGTCCACTCGCTGTACGTACTTTAGATGCTGGTACTGCCAGCGCTGGTCCTTCTCATAGTAAAAAGGCAGCTGGAACTCGCCAGTCATCTTACCCATGGGGTTCATGATGGTGACGCCTTCCATGGTGTGACGTACCATGCGCTCCATGAGATCCCATTGGGCGCGAGTGTGCTCGCTGAGTACGCAGAACTGGCGCGCCACCTTGTCCCACATGAGCTTGCCCGTCACGACCCCTGGGTACGTCTGATGGGTGTTGAGGATCTCCTGAACACTCGCCATCGTGTACCTTCCAGCCTCCCGATGGGCACCACAGTCAGGGAGTGGGACCTGCTCGTTGTCCTTCCTGCCGCTCGCCCTTGTGGTCCAGGTCTCTGAGGGTATCTTCGTCTCCTTGTCAACCTTCTGGTCCACCAACGTAAAGTCGGGCCACAGTAGCTCCGTCTCCAGGATGGTCTTGTATTCTCCACAACGCGAGAACTTGACCCGCACAAATCCTGCGTCCACACCACCTCCATCGCCCTCTTCGCAGAGTGTGCACAGACGAGCATAGCCCGTGCGGTCGATGTACAAGCGCTGCTGAGACCAGCTGCTCTCCTTGTCTTGGTAGTCCCACGGGTTCACTGCCATGCCCCCCCATGGCTGTACGCTGGCCAGCTTGAAGTCAGCTTCGCTCGCGGCCTCCTGCGCCAGCGTGAGGTCTGGATAGCGAGGGTCTGACTGAGTTGTGGTCAGGCTGGCTGGCGTGAGGGACCCCCTCGCATCTGGCTCTTCAGCACTGGACCACTCACCTCTGGTCGCCACATTGGCTTCCCGCTGGCTGCGTGATGATGCTTGTAGCATGCCCAGCATCTGGTCTGTCAAGGACGTACCAGGCGCCGGAGGTTCGTACGTTGAGCTCTCGGTGTGTGAGCTGACTCGCCCAGTGAGCTCGCCTTGCATCATTGAGCTGGGTCTCAGGAAGCCCGCCTCCACCATAGACTGGCAGCGCACCTCGAGTCTCTCCTTCTCCTCCGAGTTGAACCTTCTCAGCCTCATCTCCTCTAGCCATGACGCCAGGCTGTCCATTAGCTCGGGGTGGTTTCGCGAGAATGCACAAGGTGCAGGCGCACACCTCTCCCCTGCGAGGGCCAGACGGTCTTCTCCCCTTGCGCCCAGGGACACCGCTTCACGTGGTGGTAGCTCGCAATCCTCAAAAGCGGGGGCAAGAGTGCGCGCTGCCGTGGCATCGACGTCGAAGATCTCGGTCGCCAGGCACACTCTCGGGTCTTCGTTCCGCTTGCTCCTTGCATCGACGGGCGGCGTCAACTCGATCAATGGCAACGTGACCTTCTCCTTCATGCCCAGTGACACCGCGGCCTCAGAAGTGGCGATGCCTCTGTAGAGGTCGATGGTCAACTTGAGGGCGTTCTTCAGGGGTCCAGTGCCCACCAAGAAGTCCCACGTCGTGTCGTTGGTGTAGGTGACGAAGGCGTGGAGCCGATGCAGAGTCATGTACGGCGTGCCCGCGGCGAGAACCACATCCACGTAGCAGTACTTCGTGAATTCCGCAGGGCTGCCATCACATCTCGCCACCCTGGCCCCTGTCTCTGCATCAAAGATGGTCAAGCCCAACCTGTTGGCTGTCCTGATTGGGATAATGTTGCAGTTGGCCCCCGTGTCCAGGAGAAGCGCTTTGTACAACATAAGCAAGCCTCCAGAGGCCATCAGCGCCATCCCTTGTGCCAAAGACTCGTTCAGGAGCTTGCATACAGGCTGGACCTGTGCCATGGCAGTGAGCTGTTCCTCTGTAAGACCACTGAGCATCTTCTTCTTCAATAGCTCGTACGCCTTGGCCTCCATGGTCCCTGCGTGCAGCTCGCCCCTCTCGCTGAAGTCTCTCACCCCGTAGCTCTCCTGGACGGTGGCCGCTGCAGCTGTTACATGCACCGTCGTCCTCCCCTTCCTGGGCTGCTCCACCATGTCCTCCGGCATCTCGTCCAGAGGAACCTCTTCTTCGTCACTGTCGTCGCCCGACTCCATGCCCGGGCAATCGTCATCATCGTCACTGTCGTCACCCGACTCCATGCCCGGGCAGTCATCATCCTCATCGCTGATGTCCTGGCAGTCTGCTGCTGAGGCTGTCGGCACGGGGAGCTGGTTGTTCTCAGCCAGTTCCACCAAGGTCTCCACACCCCTTGGAGCTGTTATGCGACCTTCTGCTACGAGTCCAGCAGCTAGCTTGCGGAAAGCTGCTCCCAGACTCTTGATCACGGAGGCCATGAGCTGCACCTTCCTCTGCATCTCGTCCGCCGCAGGCGCCATGGGCACCTGTGCGTCTGCCTCGTACTCCTCGGGTGTCTTCACTGGGAAGCCCCTCATGCGCTGGGTACTTCCCAGGGCTACTGCTGGAGCCGCCGTGAGTTCAGACTCCGCACTCTTGCACAGCGTCTCGGGGAGTGCCCCCAGACCCAAGGTGTTGAGGGCGCTCGAGAGCTCCTCTTCGCCCATCTCCTCGGCCATAGCTGAGAGTAGCTCGGTTGGAGGGCAAGCCGACACTCCTACCCCTGCGCTGCCATGGTGGTGCGCGCGTGCATCGACGGTGTGAGTCTCCCTCTCCGCGACGTGCGCTGCGACTGGTTCCTCGTCGGAGCCCTCATCCTCGGACAGCACCTGCGACTTCACACTGCCCGCACGACTGGCAGTCTTCCTAGCAGCCACCATGCCCTGGTACTCTGCTTTCAACGCCTCGGGATTGCCAGTGGTGCTCTTCTGCTTGTCCTCCGGTGACTGTTTGGCTCTGTACTTGTCCTTCTCGTCGTTGGACAGCTGCTGCCAGTCCGTCACCAGGATGCCCCAGTCAGAGTTCTTGAAGCGGTTCTTCAGATTGTACATGCGCAGGGCGGCGTTCTCCGCGTCCCACCACTTGCTGGAACCAAGCCTGCTTTCGTGGAATCCAGCAGGCATCTTGACGTGTTTATAACCACTCCTGCACTGCTCGGGATCGGACTCATGCCAGCCCCCTCCAAAGCAGCGCAAGCACTTGGGCTTGTCGTTCGTACGCACGCCCTCTGCTGGCGGTGGCGTCTTGTTGTAGGAGGCCTTCTTAGCTCTTTCGGCCACATTCACCTCCTTCTTCATCTTCTTAGAAGGTGGTGTATCTACCTTCTTGCTGTTCTCCGGTTCGCCTGACTGCGCCACCTCAGAGGACTCAATCTTCTTGATCGAGTTCTTTATGGCCTTGAGGTCAAGGCCATGCTGTCGCGCCTCCCAGGTGGAGTACTGGCAGCCACATCGTCTGGTGATCTCCTGGAGGAAGGTGAGGATCCAAGACTCTGCATCGCCCTTGAGCTTGTCTTGAACCTCGACGATGGCCTCCAGGTCCTTCCAGGTCACCCGATTGGGTGGCGGGAACTGTGCCCTCAGTTGCTCCTTCACCCGCGTCTGGAAGACCTTGATGCGCAGGTTGTCCACGCAGTCCTCGATGAAGGTACGCAGCTCTTCATCGCTCAACACCTTCCCAGTGTTGAGCTGCATTTCCCTGCGTTGGCACATCTTCATGTAGGTCAGCCCATCCTGCCCCACCTCCTGTGGCTTCTGTGTCAACAGATCCACTTTCTCTTGAGTCCCTTTCATCATGAACTTCTTGTCAAGGGCAGCGATGAAGCCCCTGAGCGCGTAGAAGTACTGGGTATCACGGGTGCCATCACGTCCCGTCAAGCCTTTCAGGGAGGTTCCATCAGTCAGATATTCGTCGGAAACCTCCCCTTGGGTGTCTTGGTTCGTCACCGGCCTCGCTATCACCCACGTGGTGCCAGTGTTCATCTCATTGAAAGGGGGCCTAGCGCACGGAATGGTACCCTCGAGTGGGCCATGCTCGCTAGTGTCCTTCAGGACTCGGTCCATGTTGGAGGCCACTACCCCCCCTCTTTCATAGTTCTCGCGCCACCAGCTGAGAGCTTGTGAGTTCTCTCCAGCCAGACACGCAGGGACGATGTCCCACAGATATTCAAAGTCAGGGGGAGTCTCTCTCAGGGTCTTCATCTGTGCTTCGGTGAGAGTGCCAGCCCCGGACCTGAGCCTCCTCCTGACGTTGGCGTTGTGCTGCCGTACGAAATTCTCGCACATGTCGGCGAACTCCCTCAGGAACTTGGGCCGATCTTCTTCCTTGGTGCCCGTGTAGTTGGGCAGCGTACCAAGGTTGACGCGCGCGGAGTCAGTGTACTCCATGTCTTCCTCAAAGATTACTAACGGCTCCTGGGCCTGGGCTTGCAGTTGTACTGGTGCTTGTGCCTCAGGCTGTACTAGTGCTTGAGCCTCAGGCTAGCCACCGGCAGCCCCTTCCTCTCCTTCCAGCTCTGTAAAGTGCTGGCTCACTCGTATCGCTCTCTGGGCACGCCTCTCTGCCCTTTGCTGATCCTGACGGTCAGTCTTGGATTCCGTTGCTACCTTTCTGGTGGAGAAGAGATACTGGTGTGAAGGCTCTTTTCACTCTACACTTCCCAGCTTACCAGTACGGATGAATCCGTCCCTGGCCTCACCTTTCAGTGCTTTGCTCTAAGTAGCAATCACTGCCAGGATAATCTCGTCCACGACTGGTGAGCAAGGTTCCATCTGTGACCCGGTCTTATATTGGCTCTCCCAGATGTCCAGCAAGGTTGCCTCTGCCCTCAGTGTCTCTGGTCCACGCAGTAAGTCAGCAGAACGCCAGCATGAGTCAAGTGACCACAAAGAATACTGTCGTGATGGTGTCCACTGACAGTCCTGTTTCGCTCCACGCCTTCAGGCGTACCAGTACGGATGAATCCGTCCCTGGCTTTACCGTCTGGTGCTTTGCTCCAGCAGGATGTCACTTCCCGAAATAGCCCAGCACACAATTCTCAACGCTGCAATCATGTTTGCAAAATTAGCAACTGGTTCCGCTGTGATCGCTGTCGCAGTACTTTGCAAGGCTGGTGAACTTCGAGTGTCGCAACAGCCTGCTTCACTCAACCTCTTCCAAGGCTTACCAGTACGGATAAATCCGTCCCTGGCATCACCATTCAGAGGTCTCGTTCTTCAAGACTGCTGTTGAACTCTCAGCATTACAGACGACATGTCTGTAATAAGGCACATTTTTGTTTTGAAAAAGACTGTTAATTACAGTTCTGACGCAGTCGCACAAGGACAAGTCCACAAATGTATATCTTTACAAGCAGAAGAATACTGTATCTTACAAATTATCTCATAACACTGCTGTTTTCGCGGTCTCAAGCGAGTCCCGGCTATTTTCGGAATCACTGTTACGAAGGCAAAACAAAAATGAGCGTCTGGCTCACCCTGCTACGCCGCCCTACATATTCTCGCTATCTTCAAACAAGTGTAACACCCATCCGTATTTCCGTATCTCGTCACTGTCATAACTCCTCGCGCGTATCGTACTGCGCGTGTCATACGTTCGTCACAGAGACTGCTACAGCAAGTGTCACAACCCGGCTGAGGTACACGATAAGCCGTGGTTTGTGACAAACGCGCGCCACTGCCGCATCCACCCAGTCATCAACTACGAGGTCAACACGCCCATAGCCGCATCCGGTCAGCCATCAACTGCGAGATCAATACCCCACCACACCACAGCCGTTCAACCATCAACTACGAGGTCAACACGCCCGAAGGAGAACCCCCGCTCAGCCATCCATCCAGGTTCACCACGCCCGCAGCCGCAGACGGCCAGCCATCAACTACGAGATCAACACGCCCGCGGCCGCAAACGGTCAGCCATCAACTATGAGATCGGCACGCCCGCAGCCGCCGACGGTCAACCATCAGCTACAAAGTCGGTACGCCTGAGCCTGCGAACGTTGACCATCAGCAGCAGAAGTCAGCTTTACGCCCCATGACCCATGACCGCTCGGCCAGCGAACTACGAGATCAACACGCCCATGACTTCGCCGACCGCTCGTGTGCCCCAGACTGCAAAAACCAACACGCCCGCGACCGCCGGCCGCTCGGCCAGATTACGAGATCAGCGCCGCAGCCCGCGCGACGCTCCGACCAACTGAACTACAGCCAACACGCCTGACCGCGGCCGCTCGGCCACTGAACTACCACAGAGATCGGCCACGCCTTCGACCCATGACCGCTTTCGGCCAGCGAACTACGAGATAAACACGCCCCGGCCCGCAGCCGCTCAGCCACTGAAGTACGAATCAACACGCCTACGACCCATGACCCTTTCGACCCACCCGAACTACGAGATCAACACGCCCGGTATGACCGCTCGGCCCGATGAACTAAGAGAGCAACACACGCCCCTGACCACATGACCGCTCGACCACGGAACTACAAGATCAACACGCCCGACCGCGGCCGCTCAGCCACTTGAACTACGAGATCAACACGCCCACAGCCGCAGCCGCTCGACCAGCGGCGAACTACGAGATCAACACGCCTGACCCGCGGTACGCTCCCAGGCCGCCGAACTACGAGATCAACACGCCCATGACCCGCAGCCGCTCAGCCACTGAACTACGAGATCACCACGCCCACAGCCGCAGCCGCTCAACCACTGATTACGATATCAACACGCCACCGCCACAGCCATTCAGCCATCAACTACAAAATCTACGCACCCGCAGCCGCAATCACACGTCCGCATCAACAATCACGCTCATATCACCACGCCACAACCACTTCTTGTCTTGCCAGCTGATGTCTCCCAATCCATACGCCATCAGCTGGGGGGGGAATATATTTAAAAAACTTGCCCTCCAATGCCACACCCACATCTCAAACCCAAAATCCCTCACAACACCCCACACTCAACCACAGCAGAGATACACCGCCATTTTAGCACCCAGCAATACCCCCACGCCCCGCCAGCCCCTACATTGCCGCCCCTTGTTCATAATCGCGACAGCTGTCACAACTATGAACACGCTTAGAAGGGGTCCCTCGGGCACCCCTGAAAGGCCTGTCAGACCCCCCATATTTAGTCACGCTACCGCAGCCCATGTCAGACCCCACCGCATTTGCCCCCATCGCGCCCGTCTCAGCCGACAGCAAACGCCCCAACCATGACCCCCTTTTTCAGTAATTGTCATTCCCCCCTCAGTCACGGTCCTACCCCAGTTCATTGTCCGCTCGAGCGCCCGGAGCATATCACGTTCACCCTCCAGCTCAGATCTCCCTCCCAGTTTAAATCATGCACGACGCCTCGCCAAGCGCTACATCGACGTCGCCGCGACCAGCCCGTGCCGATCCGAGAGCACCGCAGAGCGTCAAGCACGACATCACGCGAAGTGACATCACGACACGACCACACATGACGTCTCGGCGATGCATGACAGGGCAAACGCAAGCGCGCGTTGACACCAAACGCCGCTGTCATTGGGAACCAATGGTCACAGGGCATCCGAAACGACAATGGCATTCACGGACTTCCACTATGCTCGCTTGAGTATTTAGCTAGCTCCTCCTTTCGAAAAGGGAGATCCGAACCTTTCAAAACCATTCTGCGGGACAGTGATATTTGCCTCTTGTGGCCTAGTATTAAATGTGATTTATACATACATATGCTTCGAATCCACATGAGAGCTTTGTCACTAGCAGTTTGTAAGAGTCTGGTTCGGATCCCCAGAGTGCCGGCACGCCACTCTGACGTATGTGCGAAGTCGTGCCGTTGTACTTGTTTTATCTGTGAATTGCCCCCGTGTTGCTCGCTTGCCTTTCTGCGTTGCATGCTTTTACCTGAGCCTGAATCTACAGTCTGCGAGTACAAGTTAGTCCCGTGCCCGTTTTGCGAATCTACGAGCCGGCACGGCTGAAGCGCGTTGCCGCCTGGCATGTTTTACGTGGCATAGCAGTAGAAACGCATGTCGCAGTTCCGCAGCGCTGGAGATCCTCTGCTGTCCGAAAACGTTCACGAATTCACAACACGATCGCGAATTCCCACAGAGGGGCATTTTTCCCGTTGAGCGCCTAGCGGCGAGATAGCCCGAAGCTGCGTTTGTCATAAATTCACATCCGCGACGGCGAACCGTCTCAGGCACTCTCAGCGGTATTCACGCGTGTGCACGATGCGCCCGGCCTTTTTGTACCATATTTTGTACCATTTGCTATGCGAATTCGAACCTCGCAGGGCTTGCTTGCCGAATATGCTCAAACCGGCATATATGACCGGCGTTTGGGAATGCACAACCGTAGCCGCGCCAACTCGAGCCGTGACACCGGACTTTTGCTGTTTGACGAGGTTGTAGCCGCACCCATGTTTTCCCCACAGTTTGTATGATGTTAACCTTTGTGAATTCGACCTGCGCAGGTTGTGGCAACGTTGAATTCCCCTGACGGACCTGGGTGATAGGTAGTGGGAATTCACGGCTTAAGGCGCGCCAGCTCGAGTCCAAACACCTGACTACAACCTTTTGACAGCATTGCAGCCGGATGTTTTTTTCTTCAGTTTTCATTGTGTTTGTATTTGTGAATTCGACCCTTGTGGGCGTTGGCAGCGGTGAATTCCCCGATGGGCCTGTATGACAGGTTGTGGGAATTCATGGTTGGCGACGCGCCAGCTCGGGTCTGGACACCTGACCCATGCCTTTTTGCCATGCGTGTGCTCGAAGCACGCCTTTGCCCGCAGTTTCTTTCATAATATTCGACGTGAACTTGTGCTTGGCTGCTCGAAGGGCACCAACTAGGCCTTGTGGCAGGTTGGGGGCATTCACCGTAGGAGCCGCTCGTGCTGCGACCTGGGCGCACGACACGAGAGCCGCAGTGAATGCCCAATTGCAAAGTGTTGTTTTGTTCTGCTGGAACGTCATTGAGCTACTCATCGTCCGGTATGCGAGAGGTCACGGGCTCGATCCCGGCCTGGCTCACCTTTTTCGGGCTTCTGGTGTAGCGGTACAGTTTCTGTTTCCTCATGACGTTGAGAAAATTATGAGCAGTAAATGTTGGTGCGCAGCTCTTTATCCTTGAGCGAGTCAACGCCAACGGCAATCGTATCCGCGATATCGATGGAAGATAAATAGATGATTTGTTTTAATAAATATAATCCTGGAAATTAAATTCACGATGACACGCGAGACGATGCGAGACGATATGACCGTCACGCTGGTTCAGAATTTTTCCGGGACTGAGACGGAAACCACGTTCCAGTTCCAGCGCGTATAACCCTTCCCTACATAATAGTCTATAGTATAATAATCATACTGTAATAAAAATAATTATAATCATCATTACTGGTGAGTGGTGACATGACATGACATGACATGACATGACATGACATGACATGACATGACATGACATGACATGACATGACACTGTCCTCATGTTTCACAAATCTCAAATTCAACGGAGCATGAAAATTAGATCTAACGGTCAATGAGCTTCAAGGCCGCCAACCCCTGTTTTCGTCCACGCAACATTACATAGCTCTGGCAGTGAGAGTTTAAGCTCCTTTTTGCTTCTTCTTTCAAGTCTTGCAGCCGCCACTTTAACTTAAGGTTAAAGAGTTTACTCACCTTGACGTAATCAAGCGTCTTGGCCCTTAAGTTTACCTTTTTTTCCCAAGTTTCTCAAGATGCCTGTCAGTGAGAAGAAAGTGGCGTACGCCAAGAAGGTTTATTCCTTGTTGCAGAAGTATGACAAGGCCTTCCTTGTTCACGCTGACAACGTCGGATCTCTGCAGTTCCAGAATGTTCGCACGGTAGGCGCAATGCCCAGTTTCATCTCCCATCTCCCATTCCTGCTTGTGCTAAATAAGAATATGAAAAATGCTTTCTATGCAGGCCCTCCGTGAGATGGACTCTGTTGTCCTTATGGGTAAGAATACCTTGATGAAAAAGTGCATCCGTGACTACATGGAGGAGACCGGTGATGAGAAGTGGAGTGTACTGTTGGATCTCCTCATCGGTAACGTCGGTGTCGTCTTCACCTCGGTGCGCAGCTCTGATTAGAACATAACTAAAACCCCTAAACTGCTGAGAAAGCTAGAGGTCCTCTGCAGTCGCCTTGAGGTTCAGTGCTTCGCTTTTTGCAGGCTGAACTTACTAGCCTTCGTGACAAGGTTCTCGAGTTCAAGGTGCCTGCGGCTGCCCGTGCCGGTATTGTTGCTTCTTGCGATGTGACCATTCCCGCCGGTCCCACCGGTATGGATCCCTCCAAGACCAACTTCTTCCAAACTCTGAACATCGCCACCAAGATCAACAAGGGTTCCGTTGAGATCATCAGCGATACCCAGGTCGTGACCACAAATGAGAAGGTCAGTTATTCGTTTCGCACTTTTGACAAGATACAAGTCCGCGTTTCCGGTTGTGGTTATTCCTTATTCGTATATGTTCGCAGGTTTCTGCCTCTGCGGCCATGCTTTTGTCAATGATGAACATCAAGCCCTTCACCTTCGGCCTGGTTATCTTGCAGGTCGTACCTCCCCCCCCTGCTGTTAGGGTTCTGCAATCTGTCCTCCCGAGTTCTACGAGAGCAGCACCTCTCCAAATATGCTGCCTGAAGATAGCGTCTATAACAGGGATGTTTGTCCCTCACCTTTGTACACGATGGATAGGTTCTTACACCTCTCCCGGCGTCGTCAGTGAGAAACTTCTTGCACGCACCTGCAGTCGAAGGCAGCATTTGTGCTTGAGTTATGCTTACAGTCGGCGACAGTTGTGCCTTTGCTCTCGCAGGTGATCGAGTCTGGCTCCGTGTACGTTCCTGCTGTCTTGGATCTGTCTGAGGCTGACATTATTAAGGGGATGCAAGCTGGCATCAGCATGGTTGCTACCGTCTCCCTTGCCGCCAACTTCCCTACTTTGGCGTCTGTTCCCCACTCTCTTGTCAATAGCTACAAGACCGCATTGGCCCTTTCCTTGGCTACCGCGTATACCTTCCCTTTCGCTGAGAAGGCCAAGAAGGCTCTTGCTGATCTTGAAGCATGAACTCGCACAGTCATTTTGTGACGTCGTTTGGACGTAAAAAATTTAGCTACATTTGCTCAGAGGCCTCTCTAGCTTGGAATCTAATTCCAGGTGTATGTGAGCTATACTTACAGCAGTATCTTGATATGTAATGGGAGAGAAAGTTTCTATGAGGTGGTTCATGTTTACTTCGGAAAGATTCCTTCGAAACCATCCTCTTTGTTTGTTTCCCTTCTCCCCGCCATCGAATTAATGTACTAGGATATGAGAAGTGCCTTGACTGTTGGATAGCATCAATACATCACGTGATTTGTTGGCGGTGCAATAGCAGCCCTGATGACATCAATGGTTAACTAATTTCGTGATGCCGTGTTTAGCACGGTATGCTCACATTTCAGTATATCTTAGTGCCATTCTATGGACTGGTGTCACGTCACGTCGACCTACGTTGTGCCAGGAGGCACGACGTACCTGCTGAGACACCCATAGTAGGGGGGTCTGATTTCGATGAGAATAAGAGTAGCCAACTATTAGGGAAATTAGTGAGTGGATGTGACATTGCCTGAGCGAACAGTTGGGGAAAATAATATGTGAGCTCAGAGGAGAGAATAAAGAGAGGTAACAGAGTTGGTCTCTCAGACTTGGACAGCAAATGATATAACTCTTGCTGTCTGGGTTTATGTTAAATAGTATATCTGAATATATGATATGATTCCTCAAGATAATAGAGGATAATAGTCTACTCCTGGGAATTCCCCTGGGACAATTTGGTATCTTAGGCGTGTGAGCGTCTTTTTAGCTCGCTCTCGCTCGCTTTGCGTGCTTGCATGCGCACTTTGGACCTGTGGCGAACTGCTTTCAGCTTCCGTTGCGACGTTCTGATATGTTTTTGATGTGCATTCCGGTTGTTCTGGCGGCTTGACGGGTTAGCGTCCTAGAGGCGGGACCGTTTTTGTCGTTGGTTATACCGGTTTCACTCGTTTTTGGCCTATTTTGGCTCACTTCCGTGTGCATCCTGATAAGTGAACTCTACGGCACATATTGGGGGGGAGGTATGATGGCTTACAACAACTTTTGTGCGATTTTTATGAGTTATTTACAATTGTTTTAGTCTTCATCAACTCATAGTATGGCCTCAAACAGCTTATTTCTTCAAAATATGTGCGGATTCACTCCCTTTTTAGAGCTTAAAAAGAGTTGATGCACCTCCTCAACTTCGATAACTGGGCTTCTGGATGGTTGTGAAAAGTTATTTTACTTATTTTGGATATATCTTACCAAACTTTGCCAGTCCTCATCAATTCTTGGAGCTTTGAGACCTTTTTGAGCCTTTTTGGGAGCTGCATTCACTCCTTTTTGGTCCATCAACCCTGAGTTTTAAGAGTGGATCAAGCTTCTAGACTTCAATATGGAACTTTTGAACGATATTATTATTTTATTCTACTCAGTATGGATATTATTTACCGTTCTCAACAGTTCTTGAAGGTCTACAGCCCTTTGGTGCCCTTTTTGGCTGATGCATGCACCTTTTTCAGCCCCAAAATAGCCCTTTTTGACTGAAAATGGACTTTTCAGACTGCCAAATACTTATTCTGGACAGTACACACGGTTTATCTTTCAAATATGGACCTTACTGAAAAGTTTTTATCAGTGTATGGAGTTATGGGACCTTCTGGGAGCTATTTGGATACTTTTGGCTGCAGCATGCACTCTCCATCCACACCTAGCACTTGAAAACTGTGTCGCGGAGCCCTGGCGAATTTTCTAGAAATGGACAGAAGTGAAGTAAGGACTACGTTGACAACATAAAAAGTACTTCTTCAACTCTGTTTTCACTTCCAATAGTGTTACAAGCAACCTCAGCAGCTGGCAGCAAGTGTGCTTTCGACTGCTGAACATACATCCACTTCCAGCCCCCTTAACACTGTGGGCTATTTTTAGTAACCTACCAGCATATGGCCATACCCTTTGGTATTGGTGACACGTACAGACGACAGTGGTGGAAGCAGGGCTTTGACAAGTGGGTCTACCCTCCTGGACCTCTTCAGCAACCTGGTATTCCATTTGGCGGCTTCCCTCCTTCACCTTCAGTGTCCCCCACTACGTCGGACGACGAAGAGGACCCGTTCACACTTCCTGAAGGTTTCCAGCCCTACTGTTACCTCAACCTCCACAACAGAACTAGCCTGCCTATTTCCAGATATGCAGCCGCCCTACGACCCATACGCCGTACCCCCGTCTCCATTCACCTTTCCACCCTCACTTGCTGCTGGCTCCTTTCCACCCTCCACCACCGGACCTGCAGCACTCATGGCCCCAGGACAGCCCAGTCCCCTGCCATATCAACCACCTCAGGTCCCCCTCGCAGACCCCCGCCTTACTCCACTCAGCCCTTACCCACAGCCACATCCCTCAGGAACCGTCCCGGTGTACCACACCCCAGCAGCAGTTCCTGGACCGGTCCCCGCTGTACCATGGACCTGGTCTGGGGGTTTCCCCTTCGGGGGGGTTCCCTCCCCTTACGCCCCTGCACTTCACTCCCCGGCTCAGACGCTGCCAGGGACTGCTAGGAGTGCTGAGGAGGCGGCACGCTGGCTGGCGTATCGTCGGCAGGAAGAGGCGGCGGTGCTGGCTGCGTCAGGCTTGCAGGTGGGAGCTCAGGCCACCTATGGTGCTGGAGGGGTGCTCGCAGAGCGCCCCGGCACGGGCTACCCAGCAGGGGCCTTTCATACCACTGGAGGGGTGCACGCAGAGCACCCCGGTGAGGGCTTCCCTGCAGGGGCCCACGCGACGAACGCTGGAGGGGTACAGGAGGATGAGCCGGAGGAGGAGCCTGTCGCAGACAATCCCTGCCCTCACGATGAGTACCTGAGAGCAGGGGGGCACAGTGACGTAGACCCCGACAACCCATTTGGCCGTAGTGCTGGCGAGGAGTCTGCGTATGAGTCGACGAGGCGGACCCCAACGACTACGACGAGTATCTGCGGGCGGGGGGCCACAGTGACGTGGACCCCAACGATCCGTACGGGGAAGGGCAGCGCTGAGACGAGGTAGATGACGACGAGGAGGAGCAGGAGGAGCTGGTCGTCTCCATCACTGCGTCAGCCTCAGCGCAGCGCGTTGTCACTGTTGGCGTGGACGAGGCGTCCGCAGCACCGCCACAACCGCCTGAAGTGTTCGTCTCGAACAACGCAGGGCGTCGGCGGTCTCGTCGTTCGTCGGGCCCGGGGAGCTGGGACGAGCGCAACCTACCTTTCCGCGAGGAGTCCGACTCCAATTCTGGCGGGGGCTCTTCGTCCGCCTCGCAGACGTCCTCGTCGAGGTCATCAAAATCCTCGAGGTCGTCTAAGTCGGGCAGGAGCGGGCAGAGTGACGGACTTAGTGACCGTGCCCGCAAGCATCGCGACGCCAAGGAGAGGAAGCGGAGGCTGCGGCGTCGAGAGCGTGACGAAGGGCGGACCCTTACCCCTGCAGCCCTAGCGGCCACCTTCAGGGAGTGCCTGAAGGAGTTCCACAGCCAAGGGGGGGGGCACACGGTCCGCTCCTGCGGACCCCACAGCTGAGACCGCCAGTGCAGACCCCCAGGCCGGGGTTAATTCAGTCGCTGGAGGGGTGCCCGCGGAGCACTCCGGCGCGGATCCTCCAACGGGGGTCATTCCAGACGCTGGAGGGGTGCACGCAGAGCACCCCGGCGCAGACCCCCCAGCGGGGATCGCTTCGGTTGATCCGCAGCTGGCGGAGGGCGGGGGGGAGATTCACCCGCAGCGAGCTGTTGTTGCCCCCCTGACCGCGGTGGTGGTCCCCGATGTGGGGGTGCAAACTGGGCAGCCCGGCGGCAGAGAAGGAGCTGGAGTCAGCAACGGGGACGTGACCCTGCAGCAGACGGCGGGCAAGGGCAGCGCCACACGAGAGCGCGAGACCGTTGGCTCCCGCCAACTGGCCCGGCTACGAAGGCAGTCCCTGGAGACGGTGGTGGTTCTCGGGTCTGGTGAAGGAACCCCTGCTGACCACACCCCAGGCACTGACTCGGCAGCTGCCGTTCGACATGTGAACTTCCGTGAGGCGAGCGGGACCCCTGATGGTCCTGGTGGAGTGACGCCTGGCGGGCCCTCAGCGGAGCTGCCTCCCCCTGCACATGACCCT
>LGRX02006203.1:0-18585 GCA_001247695.2 Cymbomonas tetramitiformis
CCCACGTTCCGGGCGCTTGGAACCGTTGGGAGGCCATAGTCCGGACGTTCGGACCTGCTTCATGTTTGTTGCTCATGTTCATATGCTTCGGATTGGAATCACAATTCCGGGCGGCCGGACCAACATTGGATCAATGTTCCGGTAGCACGGAACCTATCCATTCAGGCTATACTGATTTATTCCGTTTTGGGCGTGCGGTTCAGCATCATAAAACTGGCATGGACGCCTTGAAGACAAGGGTATTGGAAGTCCGTGACATCATGGAAGCTGAGCTCTCGCCTGAGCTTTTCGTCATTGCAACGCACCAGCTCGTTCATATTCCGGATCAGATGCGTGACGAAGGACCAGTTCCCGATCTTTGGATGTTCGCTCGAGAGAGCTTCTTCGGCGAGCTGAGACGGATCATCAGGACTCGCTCGCACCCTGTCGCCAGCATGATGAAAGGGGTGGAGTTGAAACGCATGGTAAGTCTGGTACGCGGCTTATACCAGTTGCTACAGGCGAATGGTTCGCCACCAACCATTAGCCAACCACGTAGCGAGAACACCGTGTCCCTGATGTTGGCGACCGGCAACGAGAGGAAGGGCAAACTTGTCTACTCGACACCAGGTACTGTCCAGACTTAAGTGCATATCGTCCAATTTCGGTCCAAGGGTCTGGAAACGTATCATTGAGCAGGGTCCAACCGGTTGGAACTTGCTTGGACATTTCATTAGACAAAGCCCAAGCCAATAGGGCTCGTTCCATCCACACCCTTCCGGGCGCCCGGAACCTAGGTTCCGGATTAATTCCGGGCGTTTGGAATTAGATCGTCAAAAGCACGCATTGTTTAACAAATTTCCGTTTTGCGGTGCGTAGATGATAAGAAGGAGATACAAGCTTGGCTGGCTACAAACGTGGAGTGGTACGGGAACATTGTCAGAGAATTTAATCGTGCTGAAGACCATTACACGAGGTATGCATGTTTGCTTGACCGAAGCTTTTTTTTGACTAATCATTCACGTACGCAGTTTAGTGGTGTTCCCCTCGCCCGGAACTAACATCCAAGCGCCCGGAACGTTGCCTCCGGGCATTTGGACCATGCAGGAACATTAGACAAAACCGACGTCGCTTGGCGGCTCGTCGCGGCAGGGGCAGTGGCCCAGGTCAAAACTTGACGAGGCCGATACTTCATCAACCTGAAACCTGGCGCAAGAGCCCCGTCACAGGGGAAGTCATTCCGTTTACGGAGATGGAAATGAGTTACGCCTTGGCACCACCGAGAATGTGGACAGAGTATGCTTACGTCAAAGTTCGCAATTTTAATTACAGATCGCTGGAAAGGGACATGAACAAGGCTACTTGTCATCGATATTTCAAGTCTGTCTTTAAAGTCTGGAATGTACAGAAGCAGCAAGAAGACGACCATGACAGGTGAGACATGCCAACTATACATGTTCCAGACGTCTGTATAAGAGTGGAGTGTAGGTTCCGGCCGTTTGGACCATGGTCAAGCTACGTTTCATTAAATCTGTTTAAATATTCAAAAGTTCGAGACGTTCCGGGCGTCCGGAACCATGCTGCCACACGGTTCCGGACGCCCGGACTAATGCGTCCTTGTAGATCTCGATTAGCAGGTGTTCATGATTCTTTCACTTCTGATGGCAGGTATGGCGAAATTCTGAAGGTCGTCAAGCTTGTCGTGCACACTGACACATATATTCTTGTGAAGTGTAGATGGTTTCCCCTCGAAGCTGCTCTTTCCGATGCGGTCACGCAAAACATCTACCTGCGCACCGATATGCCATGAGAAACCAAAGATGCATTCATCGAAGCGAAGGACATCAACAATCAAGTGGTCGTGGCGCCCATTCCATGGAAGCCTTTGCGGCTTGCACGGTATACCGGTAACAAGGTTCCATTAAATATTCGACATCGGACAGACGTGCTTGCCGTCGTGCTTGACCGCCACGTCGATTTTGTCGGCGACATCGGCGATAGTAGTTCTGATGACGAAGATTAGTTAACTTATTGCCTCGCTCGAGGCGGTAGTGTATCGGTCTCGTTGAGCTCCACGTGCTGCCAAGTCAGAACCTACCAGTTGTAATACTGTAATATATAACATGCATTGTACATATAATACTAACTTACCTGGAGTTCCAAAGGGGTTCCGAAGGCTTGGATGCGCCTTGGAATCCATCAAACGCAAGTTCCGAAGCGGTTCCAAACCATTGGACTAAGCCTGGACCCCATAAGATATCACTTCCATAATCGTTCCAAAGGCTTGGACGGTCTTGAACTGCACGTAGCAAGAATGATCGGTCCAGAGAATTATCGATCTATATGTCAAGCACTTGCTCATAGCGTTCCACTCTCAGATCGGGAAGTTCCAAGGGCTTGGAATTTCGGAACACGCTCCGGTGTTGCCCAGAGACTGGGCCTATGGGGTTCCAAGGGCTTGGAATCTTTTGAAACCCACGCTCGTGCTGCGCAGAGACCGGTCCTATGGGGTTCCAAGCCGTGGAGCCTCCGGGCTCGAGCTTCATTCCTCGTACTAACAAGGTCCAAGGGCTTGGAATCTTTTGAAACCCACGCCCGTGCTGCGCAGAGACCGATCCTATGGGGTTCCAAGCCGTTGAGCCTCCGGGTTTGAGCTTCATTCCTCGTACTAACAAGGTCCAAGGGCTTGGAATCTTTTGAAACCCTCGCACGTGCTGCGCTGAGACCGGTCCAATGGGGTTCCAAGCCGTTGAGCCTCCGGGTTCGAGCTTCATTACTCGTACTAGCAAGTTCCAAAGGCTTGGAATCTTTTGAAACCACGCCCGTGCTGCGCGGAGACCGGTCCAATGGGGTTCCAAGCCGTTGAACCTCCGATTTCAGACTGCCGACCTCAGACTGGAAAGTTCCAAAGGCTTGGAATTGTCTAAAATGAATTACAAACCGTTGGAACCGCCTTGGACCGACGACTTCGGTCATACGTAATCCGAGGACATAGGTCCAACGGCTTGGAATCGACCAGGACCCATTGGACTAACAAATTTTGGTCCAGCCCCTTGGAACCCCGTAGGACCGTCGGCTTGGAACCCCATAGGACTCCTAGGGAAAAACCCAAAGCTTCACCTTGTAATTCCCGGCGGTTTCCAAAGGCTTGGAATTTTACCAAATATTTTCAGGACGGTTCCGGGCGCCCGGAATGGTGCCGTCCAAGCCTTTGGAATAATCCCTATTTTGTAGGGAGTGTTTCTGACTCTTATTCAGAACAACGACAGACACTATTTTCAGGTCTTGGCACAACAGCCACATGCCACCTATGAAATGGTCAGACAGACATTCCTCAGACAATTTGGTAATCCTCACAAGAGATCAGTAGCCAAGAAACACCTTATGGCACTGACTCAAGGAACCCAAACCTTTGCAGATTATTTGCGCACATTCACATCACTGGCTTCTCTAGCAGCAGTTGATTTGAATGATGTGCTGATAAAGGATAGATTCGTCACCAGTATGGATCCAGATCTCCGCAGACAGTTCCAACTCAGATTCCTGACAGAAGAGCAAAGGAACAATCTGTCGTGGCAAGAAACCACACAGATATTGCTTGATTTGAATTATGTCATTCACTCAAAGCAATCAGAAACCCTTCACTATCGGGGTCAGAAGGAGCAGTCGTCAGGAGGTCCAGCCAAGAAGGATAAGGATAGAGGACGTGGCCAGAAGCCATATGGCAGATTCAACAGAAATCGGAATCAGAATCAGAGTGGCAGCCAGAACTCCAATCAGTATCGGACCAAGGGAAAAGGTGGAAAAGGCAAGGGAAAAGGAAAAGGAAAAGGAGCAGCACCAAATCCTCCTCAATCTTGCCAGCGTTGTGGTCGTGTTGGTCACATCGCAAAGGATTGTTATTCCACCAAGACCCCAGATGGAAAAGAGATCAAGGGCAAGCCACCAGCTCAGAATCCTTTTCAGAATCGGAGACAGCAGCAACAGAATCAGGGTGCTAAGGATGGGTCCGGCAAACTCATCAACACGATCAACACCTTGGTTAAGGAACTGAAGAGTCAGCACAGCATCAATGCAGCAGTTGCAACTCCAGCTCCAGTTCCAGCTTCAGCTCCAGCTCCTCAGGGAAACTCTCAGGGTACTGCACAGGTACCGGTGTTGAGAGCACCCCGAGGGTAGATCAGCCTGAAGATGCCACTGAAGCAAGTGGCCGGGTTGAGAGTATCTCAGAAGAAGTCCTTTCCAGTCTGACATTGCAGTTTCAGCAGATGGACACTCCCTCAGAGCACATCGCACAGATGCAGTCTCAAACAGCACAGCTGAAATCACAGAAGAAGCTGTTGTTGTACAAAGGGAAAGTATATGGACAGAGTACTCACATTTTGGTAGATCCAGGAGCTACATCGTCTTTCATTGACAGACAGTTCGCTGCTCAGCTTGGTATAGCACCCACAGATTCTTCATCGTTTTCAGTGGGATTGGCTGGAGGAAGCCAACTACCATGCACATCCTATCTTCCCAAGGCTACATTTACGCTGGGCAAGTATAAGGATACAGAAGATTTCTACATCATTGACATGAAACCATTCACTCTCATTCTGGGTCAAGATTGGTTGGAGAGGAGAAATCCACACATTGACTTTCAGACCAAAAATCTGACGATCACTAGGAAGCATTCATCAGGCTCCAGTATTCGCACAGTATTATCCAGAGTTGAACAGACTCCAGGCTCAGATGACCTTCCTGAAATGGAATTGGTCAGCGCCACCACCATGAGAAAGCACCTTCGTCGTATTCGATCCAGTGGTTCGGCTGAAGAAGCCGTAGCTTATCTTTTCTTTCTCTCAGAGGTCGACGGTGAACTGGTCTTTACAACATCAGACACAGACACCACTATGGAAGACCCCGAGGTCACAGCAGCACGTGATCAGGTGAGAGAAGACTTTTCAGACATATTCCAGGAGGATCTTCCAGCTGGTCATAGGCCAGAACGGTTTGAAGGTGGTTATCATCGAATCAACATTGAACCTGGGCACAAGCCACCATCACAGCCAGTACGTACCATTCCAGTACCCATGATGGAAGAGCTCAAACGACAGATCATCAAATATGTCGACTTGGGTATCCTTCGTCCATCATCATCTCCATATGGATGTCCTATCATTTTCGCTCCTAAGCCAGGTGGGAAGTGGAGGATGTGCTGTGATTATCGAGCCCTTAATAACATCACAATTAAGGACACGTATCCATTGCCACCACACGACACCCTACTTGAACAGCTAAAAGGTGCACGATGGTTCAGCAGATTTGACTTCAATCAGTTTTTCCATCAGATCCCTATACATCCAGATGACATTCACAAAACAGCTATTCGCACCAGATACGGTTCCTATGAGTGGACAGTTATGCCTTTCGGATTGACCAATGCTCCTGCAACAGCTCTTCGTGTAGGAAACCGGGCATTCTTCGACTTCATCGACCAGTTTCTTGTCATATTCATGGATGACACTATTGTGTACAGTCCGGACTTTGACAGCCACGTGAAGCATGTTCGACAGTCCCTCCAGCGTTGCAGAGATCACCAGTTCTTCATCAGGCCTTCCAAGGTGGAGTTGTTCGCCAGATCTATAGACTTTATCGGACATCACATCTCTGAAGCAGGCCTATCCATCATCGAAGACAGAATCCGAGCAGTCATGGCAATTCAGCCTCCAGTGTCTTATGGTCCTACCGTTGGAAAACAGCCTCTACGCCGTATGGCTAAAGATGGCAAGTCATCCCTTCGGTCATTTTTGGGCATGGTCGGTCAATTTAGGAGATTCATACCAAAGTTCTCCAAAGTTGCCGAGCCGCTCAATCGTCTCCTTAAAGATAATGCAGAGTTTGTCTGGGAATCTGAGCAGCAGCAGGCATTTGATAACCTCAAAAGTGCCATCTGTAACGCTCCAGTACTACAGCTTCCAGATCAGAAACTGCCATCTACTATGGAGGTCGATGGATCAGGCACACACGTTGGTCAAGTAATACTCCAGGATCAAGGAAAAGGTATGAAGCCATGTGGCTATCACAGCGTCACTCTATCCGATACACAAAGACGTTGGCCTATTCCTGAGATCGAGCTATTTGCCATCGTGGAGGGCTTCCGATTCTTTCGCCACATCTTGTTGGGAGCTCCTGAGACCATTGTACGCTCAGATCATCAGCCACTGGTTTATTTCCAGACCAAATCCACACTCGAGCCCCAAACAGGCACGGTGGTTGGATGAGCTCTCCGAGTACAACTTCCGTATAGAGCATATTGCTGGCGATAAGAATAAGGTCGCAGATGCACTCACTCGTATCTCTGCACTTTTTGAACTCACTGATTGTCTTCAGCACATGGACATCAGCGAAGTCATGCCATCTGCAGATCCTACATTCATTGCTCTTATATCTTCTTCATCAGCTCATCAGCTACACGACATCATTATATCCGAATATGACCGTGATACATTTGCACAGACTATTTTGGCTAAACTGACATCATCGACTTCATCACAGTCAGTCAGCAGCTACAGCTTCGAGCTCATTCAGGGGTTGATTTATCGTAAGACCATATATGACAGACAGCTGTACATTCCACCAACAGCTAAAGTCCCCACAGATGACGGTGAGATCACACAGCTTCGCCACATTCTCCTTCATGAGTGCCACTCAGCCACTATTTCTGGTCATGTAGGCAAAAATCGCATGCTTCATCTTCTGCGTAGCCGGTATTATTGGCCAGGAATGACAACGGCAGCCATCAAGTACATTCAGGAGTGCCCCGTTTGTCAGCGCCAGAAAACGAGGCGACACAAGCCTTATGGTCAGGCACATATACGATATTCCGTGCCTAAGACAAAATGGCTAGATGTATCTCTTGATTGGATCACTGACCTGCCTATCACCACTAATGGGCACGACAGTATATTTGTGGTGATGTGCCAATTCTCTCATCGATGTCATCTCATTCCCTTCAGCATGACCTGGACAGCTCAGCATACTGCTTCTATCTATATGCAGCATATCTTCAAGCTCCATGGTCTTCCGAGGAACATCATCTCAGATCGAGACCCCAGATTCACCTCTACATTCTGGCAGACACTGTGGAAATCTACTGGTACGAGATTGTCCATGACGTCCTCACACCATCCACAGTCGAATGCAGCCAATGAGAGGAGCCATGCCTTCATCGAGGATATCCTCAGGTACTTTTCAAATTGTTGATTCATGATTTGATTTCACCATCCTCTGGTTTATAAACTGATTACGTGGTATTTTTTCATCCTCAGGTGTTGTTGCAATGATACTTCAGCCAATTCGTGGGAGGACAAGTTGCCTCTGGTGGAGTTTGCAATTAACAACACCGTTTCTGCATCAACTGGTTATTCACCATTTTATCTCGACTCGATGGCGCAACCACTTTCGCCTCATGACCTGGTAATCACTATTCCGCCAGAAGCTCCTGTTCCAATACAAAGAGCTATTCGAGATCATTTTGACCAGTACTCGGCTGTTCATGCCAACGCGGTAGACAACATTTCCCGAGCAGCAGAAATTAGCCAAGCCAGATTCAATAAGACTCACATGCCTAAGCAGTTTGCAGTTGGGCAGAAAGTTCTTTTACGGACCGAGTTTATTCAATGGACTGGTTTGACAGAGGCAGGCAGACACTTTAAGCAGCCATATATTGGGCCGTTCACCATTTCCAAAGTGCTTAGCCATGGGCGTGCATACGAGTTAGATTTCGGAAACCTCGATATCCGTATTCATCCGGTACAGCCTGTATCCAGATTAGAGCTGTACAATGACTCGATCCAAGCACCTTTGCCTCTGCCACAGATGATCACCGAAGAAGGGCAACCACTATTTGAGATATCACATTTACTCTCGGATAAGTTCACTAGAGGTGTCAAGTACTATTTAGTGCGATATGCAGGCTACGGCCCTGAGCATGACACCTGGGTAAAAGCCACAGAGCTGACCAATGCAGCAGACATTATAGCTGCCTATGAAGGCTAACATTATATTAAGCCTCATGCCCTTACTTCTTGTAATATATACTAATACATGTCGATAATCTATATAACCTTGCTCTTAATGTTTTATCATTATGTTGCATAGAAGCGGGAAATTGATCCTTCCTTGCTAAAGGTGTAGTGAGCCTTGTGCAAAATCATACCCTTGCACAGATACGCACACATGCGAGATATCATATCTGTGGATAAATAAAAACTGCTAAATGCTACCTTTGCCAAAGCTGTGGTTTGTCATCGGATTCTTGGCCAGTCATCCGAAGCTACCGGAGACATCGACTGAGGTAGACGGAGTTGTGATCCTAAGTTGTGCTTGACAAACATAACTAAATAAATTTCACATTAGTACGTGGCGAATCCATTCTCACTCATCGCGATAGATGTTCGTCAAAGCGTGCGTACTGGACCATATTAGAGTGAGCAGACCGGGTAAGGATTATAAGTCCAATCCCGTTAAGCAGGGCCACTCTCTTTGCAATAAAACAAGCCCCCGGTGAAATAACTCCGGAAACAAACACGGGCTCCCCGTTGCCGCCTATATTCCTCCAAAGTAGCTTAAGGAGGGGAGGAAGGGTTGGGTGCACTATATCAGGCCGAGAATCGTTCGATTATAAATCGTTAAATCGTGGGATCATCGTTCGCAAAGCGACGACGGCTAGCGCAAATAATCCGTAACGTACAGTTCGGATGCTTTGAATCGTCACTCTGACGCACGATACGTGTGGATCAATCAGTAATCCAGCGTCAATCTGTATCACGAAACGCAATTCATTGAACCTTGAAACGTCACTCTGAAATACGATACGAACTTCAAAGGGGGCTACATCCTAAGAACTGTAAGGTGAGGGACTAAAGTGGACTCAGTTCCCCCCAATAACCTAAAAACACCATGAGGGACGCCTCAAATCGGTGTAAGAAGACTGGTACCAGCAAGAAGCGACAACAACAAAGACATCATAGACATATACAAAGGTATGCCCGTTGTGAGGTCACAACTCTTTTAAGAGGGGAGATCTGTCAGGGTCATGACCGATGACATATGTGTCATACATGTCATACGTGTCATACCTGTCAGACATGTCATACCATGTCATGTCATGTCATGTCGAGTCATGTCATATATTATAATGACAGTCGTCAGTACGGTCGACTATGACTGTACATGTCGCCAGATGATAAAGTCACATCATCTGTCATTATTCAAGGAAAGACTTGAATGACACCTGTCATCGAGAGTTCGTACGTCGAACTCGAAGATGGCAAAAGCAAGATACATCTTGAAGAAACAAACAAGAACCATCTTTGCTTTAAGTATGTGCGCAACACGCATACGCAGTATTATGGAGCGAACATGTTATTCGTTCTGACGATACTGGTCGTTCAACCAACGTCTCGGGTTCACAACCCAATGACGGTACCATCTATGATGATGGGAGACGTATGGTATAGATGAGGAAGCGTTGTGCTTCAGCAGTATCTTCACACAGAGACTGCACTCATCACCCGCTATTATCTTACACTTGTGTTGCCGTTCTACAACGCAGTGTTTACTTGTATTTTATATGATATATTGAGGGCTCGCTTATCAGCCCGTATCACACCCTGAGCTACTACGGATCTAGGGGAGTCTGCCAGGGCGTACATCGGCTACTCCGGGAGGGCTGCCGGCAGATTCCAGTATAATATCGTGTATACAAAATTGACTAGATTGTTTACCAAGTTCCGTGTGTGTGTGCTTATCCTTGGACCGACTCCTATGGCACACCGTAGCCGCAAAATACCGACTGCACTATGTAACCACGCCGCGGATCAAAGGATTTACCACACACTTCGGGACACTTACCCAGATTCCCCGGAGCTCACTAGTGAAGAATGGGACCCCCCAAGTCTTACTGAGCCACCTGAGCTCATTTGCAACTGCTCTGTCGGCGCACGGGGTTTCTGAAGCCGGTTCGCCGGTGTGTGTGCGAGCTTATCCTTGGACCGACTACTTTGGCACCCCGTAGCCGCAGAAGACCGGCTGCACTATGTACCCACGCCGGGGATCAAAGGATTCCACACACACACACACATCGGGACACTTTTCCGGAATCTCCGGAGCTCACTCGTGAAAAATAGGACCCCCTAAGCCCCGCTGAGCCACCCGAGCGCATCTGCATCCGCATGCATGTGTGTGTGTGTGTGGGGGAGTGGCACGTTTCCAAAATGAAAACACATGGAAATTTCGAGGTCGGACTTAGATAGAAGGCAACGGCAAGGTGAATAAAATACACCCGTGCTTTATGCGTGTGTGCTTCGGATATGACCCGTGACCGGATGTCGATGGCGTGCCACTGCTCACTGGCTCTCACTGAGGTTTGATCAATGTACAAACTGCTGTCATGCCGCATGCGACAAAATAACGGCCATTTGCTGCATGATGATGCAACCTTACAAATATGGCTAAAGATTTATGGCGCGCAATAATCACTTGCCGTCCTTTACAGCACAAGAATCCAACAAAGACGCATATCAATAACACTTGGCAGTGATACCTGTCCCTGAGAGACCACGCGGCGTCTACTTGTATGCATTCTCTGTAGCAGGTTCTGCTGCAGGGGATGCCTCATACGCTTCGGAAGAATACCGGTTCTCCGAGACAGATCCAGTGGTGGTGGCAAATGCCGCATATGGTGACAATGCGCGCTTCATGGCCTCGGGGATGGTGTACCAGTGCTTGAAGTATGCAATGGTGCGTGTGACGAATCTGATGCGCTCTGACACAGTCAGTGTGTTGAGTTGGTCCCGTCGTAGTGGTGGACACTCCGGATCTGTCACATGTCCTTCATCACATCTTAGTGTCACCGCAATCCATGTTACGTACAAGTTCGTACAACCGAGAGAGCGCAAAAACAAGGAACAGGACGGGCAACTTGCATAAACGAGAGCAGCATTCATAAATGACAGGAAGGGCGACTTGCACAGCCGAGAACAGCAAACACACGAAACAAGGAGGGTGACTCCAATACACGAGAGCAGCAAACACACGGACAGGAAAGGGCGACTTGCAAAAGCGAGAGCAGCTATCATACGGAAGAGGAAGAGCGACTCGCATGCGGTGATGGACAAACATCATGAAATAGGTGAGAGAGGCCTGCCACGTACAATCGGGGCAAAAGCACAGATGCGGTTAGAAAAAGTGGAAGCAGGACCTGGATTGGAGAAATCTCGACGGAAGACAAAGGCCAAGGAGGTTCGAGGATCGTGTGCTCCTCTGCTGCTGCAACTGCTCCCCCAATGAATCACGTTGCCTGCATACATTTTCCAATTCCTCAGCATCCGCCGAATTCCTCATGTGACGTCTCATATTTCTCCTGGAAACACGAGTCGCAGTCATCGGTGCGCCGGCGCACCACAGCAAACACTCGTTGCGTGTCCGCACATTGCACATAGCGACTCTTGCTGTCCGACACAAGCTTGCACTGCGCTCGCACGCACTACGCCTCACACGCACTGCTCGCACTGCTCGCACTGCTCGCACTGCGCCTCTGCCCCAAGCTCTCAATCCTCTTTGTGATCCTCCCCCTGCCGTCTGCCTTTGCTTAGCACCCCCCGCCTGATATGCGCGCTCCTTGAAACTTACGTTAGAGCCGGCTTCAGTCGGTGTCAGTTGGCATCCGCGGCATCACCACTGTGTGAATTAGCACAGCGAGTGGCAAGACAGGGGGGGGGGGCACACTCTGCCAAGCCAAAATGGAACCCGCAGCTGCTGGCAGAGGGCGCACGCCTGCTAGTCCGAAATGCAGGAACTCGGTGCCCTGCAACGCCCCGTGTGCGCCTGACAGGAACTCAATGCCCTACAACGCCTGAGGTGCGCACCGGACTAAATATGCCATAAACAAAAGGCTCCTTATCTTGCTGAAACCCGTTCCAAGTAAGGCGGCCACAGTTGACTACCGTGCACATATTGATGTAACATGCCTTGTACAGCTGGCAATGCAGGCTTTGGGGCCGCTCTTGTCACGGCCATTGATTGTGCATGCATGCCCGAGAATCGAGGGAACTGGTACATCTGTGCCCATGCGACTGGATGCAACAACCCTTCCGGATTTCCAAGAGCTGGAACACACAACCGTGTTCCCTCTAGCTTGCGGCCTCCATTCAGCATCAGCCGCCCTTCCAGAGCGGTGCAATACTTCCCTTATTTCATCTCGTTTCGACCCTCCATTCGACCCTCCATGGCTTAGGGCGGCAGAAGGTGGGATAAACAGCAAGGATTCGATCACACTTGACACCTCAGGACCCCAGAATGCTGCTGGGCAAGTGGCCAGGATGTCGTTACGGACAGTGGCGCACCTTCACACCGCCTTGAGTGACCACCTGCTTGTGCTCGTAGGCATGGTCGCGCTCGAAATTGCCGTCAAACTCTTTTGGTACCACGTACATGCACCTGCTTGAAATCAACGTCCGTTGTGCGTACGGTGGTCATTTTGTCCACCATTTCCACTCACGGCTTTTTCAAAATGTAAGCACACCCCGCTTTGCTTTGGCCAACCAGGGAATAGCATCCATAGGCATGCGTAGCAAGAGTTTCAGGCAAGGGACGGCATCCACGCTCTGCAACTCGGGTTGCACGCATGATGGTGATTTTTGCTTTTTCCAGGAACTGTGTCGCATAAATAGATTCACAAAACATCACCTTCCCATGGAAGAAATCTCGAGCGTGCGCATTGGTAGGATGAACCGTAAACCACAAAGATGTTTGCACGCACGATACCCAATGAGGAGCGCAGATTACAATCGTGTGGACTAAGTCGGCGTAGCATCGATGGAGTGAGATGGAGGCGGAGGATCAAGATATATCGAGGAAGATGAACGGGAGTGAAAGTGAATACACAAGCATGAAGGTGGACGGAGGTGGTTGCAGCGGGGATGGAGCTTTGCACATGGGATAGAGATGACTTGGAGGTGCGGAACAAACCCATTATCCACGGTAATGTCGTTCAACGGAAACCAGACACTTAGCAACTGTGTGGATCCTGCCGGGAGAGGGCCCCCACACTTGACATGTCTCAGTGCAACGTGGATGGCGAAACCTGCACCTTTCATATGTGCGAGCATTCTAGCCGCCAGTCCGACAGCCTCTGAGCCCATGCGTCGGCTCGGTGGCTCCCGAAATGTGGACCTTAATGCAAGTGTGCATGCCGCTCAAGCGTATGTTTGGGTGGCACGATGGATATCGAGTTGCGAATCGTAAGAAGAACAAGAAATGCTATTGGACTACACTATGTACCCTAGTCAGGATGAAAACGACAAGTTGTCCACCACAAGGTCTGCTGAGCAATATGGCAGCTTTTGTATCACCAATGTTGGCGACCGGCGCAGGTCGGAGGCACACCATCTGTCGCCAATGCTTCTGCGTAAGAGTAGTCGCGATGCGGGAGACCTGCGAACCCCAAAGCCGGATCCCAAAGCTGCTCGAGAAACTCAGCCGGCCGCTTGGAAAGCATTCTGAAAGACCTCTACATCGCGTCAAAGAGTTGCCTTGAGCCACACGCGGTGCTTGTTGCTAGTTGGCTAAGGCTGCAGGGTGTTACAGGGTGTAGCGTGTGGAGAGAGATGCATGAGGTGTTTGCCCGCAGTAATGTCGGGGGACGTGAACCGTCGGATTTCGAAGTCCATGGCCGCTCGACTTGTGGTGCGTGCTTCGTGCCATGATGCTCCGCCCGGCAGAAGGGCAACCCGATTTGTATCGCTCTATGCGAGCCTAGGCTCTGTGAATTCTTCTTCGGGTTTTGAGGTCATCCGTCTTCTCAACAGCATGCATACCGAAATTGTTTCCGATGTACTTTTCTCCGTCGGCACTTTTCTTGTGGCTAAGTCGGAATGCCTGCGTCCTACCCACACTTTTTAATGACATACTGGCAAGACCCCAGCTCAAGGCACACGAGTCTCCTGCGATGCGGAAGGGCATAGAAGTCATACCACCGAGAAGTTGGATGCGGGTACGCATGCATGTGAACTAGCATCGAGGCACTTCCTTCTAACACTCATCTTTCAAGTAAAAGGACATTGCCAGTGCCGGTTTCCAGTGGCAGTTTGTAGGTACCAGGTCCGAGCTGTCAGGGCGGAGGCACAATCGCACCGTGAAGCTAGGTTCCAGAACGCAAGGACCTCCCATAATAGCTTCTACATGATCCCAGATGCCATCGATAAGATGCCATGCCTCGTCATACATAAAGATGAAAACTGCGGGCCATCCTTTGCCTGCTCCAGGATCCCCACAGTGAGCAGGTCACAGTCACGTCTATGCACACCTCTCACATAAAAGGCCCCTGAAATTTCGTTATCTACATTAAAGGTACAGATAGCAGGCTGTAGGGTCGAAGGAGGTCCGACCGAACCCTAAAACACCGAACACCACGAGGAGATGCATCTGCATCGCGCATCTGCATCACGCTTCTGCATCACGCTTCTGCATCACGCTTCTGCATCACGCTTCTGCATTTTCACCAGTGCACCATTTGCGTCCGTTGAAGTACGCTCAATATCCACGCCTTGCTTGCCGAAACCGTGGGGAAAGACACAGACACGTGAGGTTAGCGCGAGTACCTTCCAAGGCGCGGATGCCACTCATCAACGCTTCGAGCCGAGGGCGCGGGTACACTGCTGTGCTCTGAAGGTATCCTGCCGTATGCAGAGCCCCGCTGGTGAGTTGAGGCAGGCGCGTCGTCATCATTTTGGGTCGATCGAAGGATGCATGCCGGTCTTTGCAACACCAGGTACATCAACACGCTGCTGCAGGTGCCGAGCGACCTTTCTCCCTGGGCTTGCTCATGTGGAGCACCGCGGGGGGTCGACCGAAGCGCACCGTGCTCCAGCAGGTGCGCTCGCAAGGCTTCTGTGTCGAGGTCTTCTGCGCCCGATCCCCAAAGGCGACGGCCTCCTCAGAAGGCCGAGGACGTGCGTGTACAAAGGTGCGGCCGTGGACTGTGGCGCACAACGTGCAACACAAAGCAAAACGCCCGATAGGCCTGCGGGCTCTATTCATGCATGGCCCGGGTATTCGTATATATATATACTCGTCCGGGAGTGCGTCCACTTCATGCTGTAGCCCTCAGCAGAGTGTCTTAACACCTCAATTCTGTGTTGCGGAAGGTTCAGGTGGCCGGAGGCGCGGTGGCTCGGCCATTCCCTGGCGAGACGTCTGACGCTTCAGCCTGCGAAAAGCACTCCTCGGGCGGCCTCTGGATCCTGCTCACCGACAACTGGAGCTGCAATCGCGGCTTCATCCAAGATGTGCAGCTGTGCATCTATCAGGTCGAGCCAGTGCTTCGGGTCGTCCAGGTTTAAGGCCTCGACAATCTGCGGGCCACGCCAAACTGCGGCTAATTACCGGATTGGATCTGGGCTCAGGCTTGTGGATTTCGCGGCGATGGAAGTACGGCGGGATATGTACCCCGAATGGGCCAGGAGATCGCCTCCGGGCACGGCTTACGATAGGCCCGGACCGAAATATCCAACCTGCGGCATAAGGTCACGGACATCGAGTGCAACGCGCTCGTTGGGCACGCTGTCCGGGAGCCGCGCAGAAAGTATGGCAAAATCATAGAATACTTCATCTTCAGTTCAGCACAGGAACACTGCGTTCTACGAACTGCGCGCTGCGCTCGGCGGTTCCCCGGAAGCTATTTCGTTCGCGCGAAGAAAGGTTGCGTTGTCGCGGAGACCTGTTCGCTCCCTTCAGAGCCCTTCTTGGGTCCACTCCCAGCGTCTTCCTCCGGCGTACTGGTCGGATCTGGGTTCTCCTCCTCGCTGCAAAAATGCGGGTGGTCACACGGTCGGCAGTGTTAAAAGGACATGAACAAAGCTTGCTCCCACTTGCAGAAATGCAAATGCAGGTGATGAAAATGACGCTTAAGTGCACATTTATGTGGTTCGAAAGTAAAAGCGGACCGCCATCGACGTGTGTATATAATAGTTTGTCTTGGGGGAAATTTGATCCGAAATGGAAAACGAGGGATTGAAATATGGGCGTACCTGTCCCACCCGTCACTATCCGCATCTTCTTTATGCTCAGCTTGACGCTGCGATCCCCGCCGCTCGAGATGCCCCTTACGTTCCTCCAGTGATCTGAGAGCTCGATCTACTTCTCCTTTCCTGTAACAGTGCGGTGAGCCAAATTCCCGCAGCTAAATTTGTTGATTTCAAATCTTACATAGAAGGAGGGCAAGGGGCGTTGTGTGCTGTGTGGTTCTCACTTGATAGAATCGATGCACGCATCTATTACATTTAGCTCACATTCATCGTGCATTTGATGTTCGCGACGGGTGGCTTCTTCGGTCAATTCTTCTGCAAGCTTCGTGATACTGGTTACCAACACAGAACGGGAAGCTCAAAAAGTTCCCTCGTATGAAAGATTCAATAGAACTGAAATTTTCAAGAATCGTGGAGAAACTCGTGATATTCACAGGAACGCAAAGGTGTTGCAACACGCAAGGGCGAGACTTGCCTCAATTTAAGCTTTAGTCGCACTTCGGCGTTGAGGGGAGTGCCATCCCTAGAAATTGAGTTCAATAGTGCGCTTGCAATCAAACCCGGGGTTTTCTTCTTCATATATTTTTGAGCCATTTTGCTATCGCGTTAGCCTACTAAGGATATGAATTATGTTGAATGTTCTAGCGTCAAAAGTGGCTTGAATCTCTACGGTATAAATATCATATCACTATCAGGGCCTGGTCTCGGAGAGTTTCCAGCAAAATTTTCGAAAACCATTCTTTCGAACACTAAATCGAACTGGTGAGGGTGACGTGGACAAAAAGTGAAAGAAATCGCGTGCCGATGCCGTTTGCCTCGAGTTTAGCCCTAAACCCTAAACCATAAATACCTTTTAAACCCCCTATCGATTTGTCTCATATATACAAGTCGAACACACCCATGTCTTTCTCTTACAAATCGAAATGTAGAATGTTGTGAAAACAGAGGAATCAGACGCAGATCATGGGAATCTGCCCCTCACTTGGTTGGAGAGTCATATGACCGTTGGATGGTCAACGCCAACTTTGACCGGCCGTATTTGAGCCGTCCGATGTCCAAATTCACTTTTTGAGACCCGATTTGAGCATGGCGCGCCCCACTTTATCTCTATGACGGTTTGCCCTCCAATTCTGGAGGGAAGCCCAGGGGTAGTGATTCAGCTGCATTGTGCGAGCTGTAGCGTAGGCCCAATGGCCATATTTCGGTGCACAGGGGTCAAGTAGGTACCTTGGGGTAATTTGCACGCCGGGGGGCTAAGGGGGGCGAGAAGAGCCTGCAAAACTTTTGCAGGAATTTCGGGGGTTAGTCATAGAGGTCCACAGGGGGTCCTCAGTGTGGTGGGTGGGTGAGCAGATGGGCCGCTCTGGAGTGATTCCCTTGAGGTCTAAGGGCGTGCGAGGTACTCAAATGCACCACAGGACATCCCCAAAATTACCCGGAGGGGTGGGGGGTAGAGTGGTGGCAGAATAGTGGGGTGACAGCCCGTGGCTCGCACTCGTGGGAGGTCTACGCGACTAAGTCAAAAACGGTATCGATTTTCGGGAAAAACTCGACCGTCATAGAGATATCGACCCAACTTCAAAATCGGCATCCCCGGTAGGAAATCATCATAACTTATCTACTAAGCCCTGTGGAGGTCCAATCGACCCCCCTTGGGCCCTGGGGTGGCCGTAGACCCCTTGAAATTAAAGGTGACTGGCCCACGATATCTCTATGACGGTTTGCCCTCCAATTCTTAAGGTGACTACTTTACCGGTAATGCGAATATGGGGTGTGGTAATACCGGGTAATTTACCGGTAATACCATTACCAGTAATTACCAACGCGACATTACCCACACTGTTAAGAGCCTCAATTGAATAATGGGGCTAGGTAATACCCGGTAAATTACCGTTAATACTCTTACCGGTAATTTACCCAAAAAATTACCTAGTCACCATACCAATTCTGGAGGGAAGCCCAGGGGTAGTGATTCAGCTGCATTGTGCGAGCTGTAGCGTAGGCCCAATGGCCATATTTCGGTGCACAGGGGTCAAGCAGGTACCTTGGGGTAATTTGCACGCCGGGGGGCTAAGGGGGGCGAGAAGAGCCTGCAAAACCTTTGCAGGAATTTCGGGGGTTAGTCATAGAGGTCCAGAGGGGGTCCTCAGTGTGGTGGGTGGGTGAGCAGATGGGCCGCTCTGGAGTGATTCCCTTGAGGTCTAAGGGCGTGCGAGGTACTCAAATGCACCACAGGACATCCCCAAAATTACCCGGAGGGGTGGGGGTAGAGTGGTGGCAGAATAGTGGGGTGACAGCCCGTGGCTCGCACTCGTGGGAGGTCTACGCGACTAAGTCAAAAACGGTATCGATTTTCGGGAAAAACTCGACCGTCATAGAGATATCGACCCAACTTCAAAATCGGCATCCCCGGTAGGAAATCATCATAACTTATCTACTAAGCCCTGTGGAGGTCCAATCGACCCCCCTTGGGCCCTGGGGTGGCCGTAGACCCCTTGAAATTAAAGGTGACTGGCCCACGATATCTCTATGA